>JAYJMB010001358.1:49087-60884 GCA_036873735.1 Pouteria campechiana
AAAAACAACCACCCCCCCCCCCCCCCCCCCAAATTTTAGTAAAAGACTCCTTTTGAGATGCTACAAAAAGCTCCCAAAACCAGCCCACATGACCTCCTTAAATTCTCTTTCCATATTAGGTTAAAGACCAAACATGCAAATGATAGAAAATACAAATAGGCATTGGCGCTAAGGCCCCAAATTGGGTGCTACGGCGCCGCTTTTATTGTGCTTTAGATTGCTTTGGTCAAGTGGGGTGTTGCGGCCCTTGATTAGCACCATGGCACCAACTTAACTACCTCCTTTTTCTATTTCTTTAATGCTCTAATTCATTTTATCTTTGACTTGCACTTTTGTTCCATAGTTTGGCTTCATTTTCTTCTATCCATGACACTTATAAAATACCAACAAAATCCCATGAAAACCATCTAAACTACTTAGGAATATCTAAACTACTATAGAATAAACAACCAAATAAGCTTGAATAATATAAGAGATAGTGAATGAAATTCACTTATCAAATACCCCCATACTTACTCGTTTGCTCTTCCTTAAGTAAAGTAAAAGAATAAACTCTCATAAAGACAACACAGGGTACATCAATTAGGTTCATAGTTCGAAGACCTCCATAAAATTAACATGGTTAAGAAGAAAATTTCAACTTATCATGTATATTTGGAATTTGGAATTTCAACCTTAGCATTGTCCTTTCTACCTTAGATTCCAAGTCTATGTGCAACTAATCATAGCCATTTTAATCTACATCACTTTATACTTAGATCCATTCATAAAATCAAGTACTACATGTTAAAATACGAACCCTACAAATTCACTGGTTATGCCAGAGAGACTGCATTAGACAACATATCAAGTTCTTGTTTCTTTCTATTTTATATCATCTTTTATCCTCCTTGTTTTCCTTTTTATTGACTATATTACTACCTCACCTCCAAACTTATTTTAGTTTAAGTTCATGGAGATGTGATCTCCCTAGACTTTTGGGCTATATTACTACCACATCCCCAAAACTTATTTCTTCATTTTTTATGGAGATGTAATCCCCCCAGATTTTTAAGGATTTTCATAATTACTTGTCTTTGATGTCGTCTAATGTTTGTCTCAAAAAAAAATTCTAAAGAATTTCAGAGTTTAATTTAACTATGCATGCTCAGTCACCTAAACAAATCCTAAGTGCTCAATGACTTCAAAAGATATGGCTGTGTCTATGTGATTTATGTGTATATGGAGCCTATAAACAAGTGGGCAAGTAATCAAGTTAAGCATACAAATAATGATGATCTCTCTCATTTTCATCCTGACCATTGTTAGATATTGCTCATATTTCATTATTTTTCTACAGTGACCTAGATCAATATCCAAGACACATAAGCAAAATATATGAAAACAACAACTCAGGCTAAACATAGAAGCTAGCCAACTAAAACTCTGCAGAACCTAAGCGTTGCAACTCATGCAAATAACAAATACATATTAAACACATTTAGGACCTAAGCACTACAACAAATGCAAACAACAAAATGACTACTAAAACACTCCCAAACTTAAAACAAACATTGCCCTCAACGTTAAAATTAGATAGTGAAAACGAGGACTTCCCTAATGTGCATGGGATCAGTCATCTATATCTTCCTCCAACTCAACAGATTTAGAGGGCAGGTAAACCTGTGGAAAGGTGGGTGGAGTGGGAAAAACAATGGAACTTGCTCCGTACGACATGCTGCAACCCTGGAGCATTGTAGTTAATGTATTATTGCAGTCAACTTGATATTGGAATTATTGTCAATGTTCCACCATCAGTTGCCTCTACCATCACTCATTCTCCTTCCACAATGATGTCATTTGCATCTAAAGATCAACATTTGTTGGCTTCCCCAGAAGCAGATGGTTAGTCGTCCTTTGCTGTGAAGAGCTTAGAGCACAAGATGATGTACCAATTGCATTGCATGTGTCACTTGTATTCTCAAAGGTGTACAAAACCGAATCTAAAATTACTAGCAAGGGATGTTAGAGCTCTTCCTTTTCGGATAGTGAGAACCCCCACCATCAAATAGAGTTCGTAGATCAATGAAGGATGCCCAAGGCCACTTGTTGGCCTTCCTATGATGAAAGATATGATCAACCGCTTAATCACCCGACCCACACTAATGGACGGTCCTATCTATATAGCATAATTTAGTAGGGCGCGCTCTTTAGTGACACTAGAAATGTGGCTTATTAGTAGTAATTTAACCAAGATGAAATGATGCCATGCTTGACTTTTGACATTCAGTGGCCCTCATTGAAAACTAAGGATTTTGTCATTCTTTTTCTTCCATTGACTACCTTGTTTAGTAAGGAGATTGATAATGGCGTCAAGATTTGGTCCTTGCTCTAACCAGGCTAAATAGTAATCTTCCTCAATATCCTCTAGCTCATACACTTGATTGATAATGGATCTATCAAACGGGACCATCTTCTCCCGTACTAGTGCTCGTAACTCCTTTGGACTCGCCTTGTACTGCTCTGTGGCATTAGCATAAAATTCTCTTATTACTAGCACGATAGCAGTGTCAGGCTTAACTATGAACTTCTCCCATTGCCTATGGCAAATCACATCATCAATGGCACTGTATGTTGTGTCAAGTCCTCTTTCATGGATGCCTTCCTGATGTACAATGGACTAGTGATAGATCTCAGTTGCTTGTGGATTGACGAAGGTGCGTTCAATGCGGGGATTGTGGTAATTAGATCTCCTTCCATTGGATGGTCTAGTGGTGGTTGATTTCTTGAGCAACATGTTGTAGATGGTATAGTGATCAATACAAACTGTTTTGTCCTGAAATATCACTTGCAAATTGATCCCTTAGCAAAGTAGAACTTCCAAAGTGCATGCACCCATCAATGTCCTTCACTGAAGCATGTTTACAATAATCAACTTTCACTAAGGCATTTCCCCAATCACATAGCATGCAACTTCACAAATAGGTTGATCCTCCTTCAACGGGGCTCCCATTCCACTCTGATACAAACTCACACTTTAAGCATACATTCTTGCAACAATTGGCATGAAAAAAATCTCAAACACTTCCCTTCAAGCATTTTATCAAACACCCCATGTGCATTGTCAAAACACAGCCTCCCAACTCCACAACTTCACTTCCAAAATGATGAAATCACACCCAAGATCCTTAAGACATGAAAATGCATTGAATTTAGAGTGATTTCACTTGATTCAAAGACACTTCTTCACCAACCTTGAAAAACCCAAGCTTGGAGATGAATGGGGAAGATGAATCTTGCGTGTGGAAGAGGACGAGGTTGGTTTTAAGATGGAAAGGAATGGAGAAGGTGATCAATTTTGGAGAAGACAAAGTGGATGAATGTTGTTGGGGATGGGACCATGGAGTTTCTCTAAGTTGAAAGTGAATGGAGGTTTTTAGAGAAGAGTGGGAATAAGAGGACACGAGCATAGGCAAAGGCAAATGAAAAAGGGTTCGAGCATGTGTGGGTTTAAAGAGTTCTGGCACCATGGTGCCAGACTTACTGCCTAGTTGCCTTATTGCATAAAAATCTTGGATTGCCTCCAAGTAGTGCTTAGTTTATAATCTTTAGCCTGACTAGTTTTCTACCTCATTCATTATCTTTTAAGTGGGTCACCTCTCTACTACTGCTCTCATGTCTGAAGTAATGCTTAATGTGATGGCCATTAACTTGAAATGTTCTCCTGCCTTGCGCCCTTAGCTCCACTACTCCATGAGGGAAGACTCTGTTGACAATAAATGGTCCTGACCACCTTGATTTTAACTTTCTAGGAAACAATTTCAGTCTTGAATTGAAAAGCAAAACTTGTTGACCTAGTTGGAATTCTTGGTTGACAATGAGTTTGTCATGCCATCTCTTTATCCTCTCCTTAAAAATTTTGCCATTTTCATAGGCTTGCTGATGGAATTCCTCTAACACATTCAGTTGATGCATCCGCTTAAGACCTATAGTTTTCAAACTCAGGTTTAACTTTCGCACTTCCTAGTACGCCTTGTGCTCCAATTCTACTAGGAGATGGCAAGATTTTCCAAAAACCAAGCGATATGGTGACATGACAATTGATATTTTGTAAGCTATCTAATATGCTCAAAGTGTATCATCCAATCTCTTTGACTAATCCTTATGATTCCATCCTACTTTCTTCTCCTGTATCTCTTTTATCTTATGCAGTTCTCTAGTATCTCTTTTATCTTGGGTTGGATACTTCAACTTATCCATTTTCCTATGGATGATAAGTAAGTGCCACCTTGTGTCTCACACCATACTTAGATAGTATATTGTTGAATAGTTTGTTGCAAAAATGGGAACCTTCATCATTGATGATTGCCTATGGTGTTTCGAACCTTGTGAAGATATTCCTCTGCAAAAACTTCAACACTACCTTTGCATTAGTTATTGTTGTGGCTACTACTTCCACCCATTTCGAGATGTAATCGACAATGAGTAAAATGTATGAATGATCAAAAGAGATTGGAAATGGTACAATGAAGTCAATTTACCAAACATTGAAAACTTCCACCTCAAGGATGTTTGTTAGTGGTAGCTCATGTCTTCTCAAAATCATTCTAATTCGCTAATAGCAATCGCAGGTTTTAACAAACTTATAGTTGTACTTGAAGAGTGATGGGTAATAGACCCTAGATTATGGAACTTTTTTAGTAGTTTTATCAGCACCATGATGTCTACCATATGGGGATGAATGGCAACTTTGTAGAATGTCTTGTATTTCTTCTTCAAGAATGCATCTCCAGATGATCTGATCTGCACATCTCTTAAACAAGAATGGATCATTCCATAGATATGCTTTGATATCATGTAAGAATTTCTTCTTCCGCTACCCTTCAATGTCACATGCTATGAAGTTCACAAAATCCGCATACCATGGAATTTTCCACTCAAAGTGAAAAGTTGTTCATCTAAAAATCTCTCTTCAATCGACTTTTCTGATTCAAGATGTTCCAATCTTGACAAATGATCTGCCAATACATTTTCACTGCCTTTCTTATCTCGAATGTCTAGATCAAACTCTTATAATAGGAGTATCCACCAAACCAGTCTAGGTTTAGCATCTTTCTTTACAAAGAGATACCGAATTGCATAGTGGTTAGTATACACTACCACCTTCGATCCAATGATGTAGGATCTGAATTTCTCCAAAGCAAACACTATAGCTAGCATTTCTTTTTCCATTGTAGTGTAATTTTTTTATGCTTGATCTAGAGTCCAGCTTGCATACTAGATTACCCTAAAGAATTTTTCATGCTTTTGACCTAGAACTGCACCCAAAGCCGGATCACTAGCATCGCACATCACCTCAAATGTCTCATTCCAGTTAGGCATTATTAGTATTGGTGCAAAAATCAATTTCTCTTTTAATATGTAAAATGCCTACAAACAATCATTGCTAAAGTCAAATAAAACATCCTTTTCAAGGAGATTACATAACGGTTTTGCAATTTTTGAAATTTTTTAATAAATCTCTAATAAAACCTAGAATGCCCTAAAAAACTTTAAATTCCTTACACCGTGGTTGGAGGTGGAAGTTGTTCTATTACTGCTATTTTTTCCTGATCGACTTCTAATCCTTGTGAAGATACCTTATGTCCTAAAACTATTCCTCCTTTGACCATGAAATGGCATTTCTCCTAATTAAAATCCAGATTAGTTTCCTTGCAGAGTTGTAACACAAGAGATAAATTGTAGAAACATTGATCAAAAGTGGATCCAAACACAGAAAAATTGTCCATGAATACTTCTAGTATTTCCTCCACCATATCATGAAAGATTGAGATCATACAACATTTGAAGGTGGTTGGAGAATTAAATAACCCAAAAGGCATTCTCCTATATGCAAATGTACCATAGGGACAAGTAAAAGTAGTTTTTTTCTGATCTTCTGGGGCAATCACAATTTGGTTATACCCAAAATAACCATCAAGAAAATAGTAATATTCATGTCCTGCCAAGAGGTTCAGCATTTGGTCAATAAATGGTAACAAAAAATGGTTTTGAGTTGATTTGTTAAACTTTTGTTAATGAATACATACTCTCCAACCTATCACTATCTGTGTGTAAATTGACTTATCGTTTACAATTTTAACTATAGTCATACCTCATTTCTTTGATACACATTAGATCGGACTTACCCATTCATTATCAGAGATAGCGTATATAATACCTGCTTTCAGTAACTTCAATAACTCTACTCTTAATACCCCTATCATTGCCAGGTTATGCCTCCTCTACAGTTCTCTTGATGGCTTGAATGAATATTCTAGCAAAAGTTTGTGCGTGCAAATTACTGGCCTTATCCACTTGATATCTTCAATTGACCATGCAATTGTTGATTTGTACTCTCTCAACATTCGCAACAGCTTTGCTTCTTCCAAACCTATTAAAAAGAAAGAAATAATCACTGTAAAAGAAGAATTATTGCCTAAAAATGCATACCTAAGATGCTCAGGTAGCTGCTTAAGCTCTTTTGCAGCCTTCACTTCTTCAACCACTGAGTCTTCCTCTAGTGCTTCAAATTTCTTGTCAGTTCCTTCTACAAAAACTATCTCCAATGTTGTGATATACTCTAAGACTTCTTGGCTAAATAAATTTGAAATGTAGTTTTCTAATGATCTTGAATGCATTCGTTAGTGAATACAAAATTAATGCACTCATTCAAAACCTCTATCCTACTTCATGTTTCATTCTCAAGAGTAAATTCATAGAACTGTAAATGTTAAAGTTTACCTTCTCATCATTTATACTTAATATTAGCTCTCCTTTCTAGATATCAATTGGTGTCCTTTGTCTAGCTAGAAATGGTCTTCCTAAGATCAGGGGCACTTCATGATCTTCCTCCATATCCAACACAACAAAGTCCACTCAATAGATGAACTTGTTCACCTTTACCAACACATCTTCAATAATTCCACATGGATAGGTCAAAGACATATGGTTGTCGACTTCACTTCCCTAAGTCTAAGTTTCTAAAACTAGACAAAGACATTAGATTAATAGATGCTCCTAAATCACACAATGCCTTATGAAAAGAGGAATTGCTAATAGTACAAGGGATAGTAAAACTCCCTAGATCCTTCAATTTGTAAGGGACGTTTCTCTAAAGAATTTCACTACACTCCTCTGTCAATCTCATTGTTTCAAATTCCTCGAACTTCTGCTTCCTATACATGATCTCCTTCATAAATTTAGTGTAGTTGGGAATCTGTTCTAAAGCTTCTACAAATGGAATATTAATATGAATCTTTTTGAACTTGTGCAAAAACTTTTTGAATTGTTCATCAATCTTCTTCTTTTGGAATCTTTGAGGAAAAGGGAGCTTGGGTCATAAGATGGGGGGACTTTTCATGGTACTCTTCTTTCTCAGGTTTTTCTTGTTTCTAATAGATTCAATAAAAGAAAATATGAATTCAAATTAAAGCTAAAAATATCTGTTAAAAATATTAGCAAAAAATCAGAATAATGTCAATCCCTAGAAATGACACCCAAAACTTATTCCCAGCAAAATATACCACAAGTGCATGATGTCAAGTTTTATAATTTAGTAATTAATTAGTGTCATATCAACAGGGATTGTGTATTTTAACTTCTCCATAGCTATTGTATAAATAGTTTTTGACTATATCTATATAGCCAAAAATGAGTAACAATTGAATAACAAATAAACTAGATAAATTTGAATAGAATAAATCAATATGTGAAGACTCTAGAGGGTTGATTTCATTTATGTTTCATTCCTGGAATTTCAACTCATTGCAGATCAATCAATGCATTGCTTTATAAATTGAGAATCACAATTCACTTAACCCCCTCTCCCAAATGCTAGGTCAAGTATCCATTCCTAATACCCGATTTCAATATCCCTATAAAAATCACAATAATAAGACATTATAATCTATGTTTCTCTGCAGAAGATTTCATAGAACATAAAAGCTCTCTCGAGTCATCTATAGTTTTATGTTGTAATGTCTAGATCCTATTCAAGGTTACCTCGTGTTAAACCCTAAGTACATGATCACTCAATAGAAGGTCAATTGATTGAAAGCATTAAACACCAAACATCACAAGTAAATCCAATTGCATTGCCAAATAATCAAGTCACTGAATTAGCCATGAAATTCACATAAATTCCATCTTCCCTCTAAAAATAGGGAAGTTAGCAAGACATGATGAAATAGAAATTAACGAAATAGAAATAGAACATCATCAGAGTTTAAATCCCAAAATAAAACCCAAGATATAAAGGAAGGTAATAATTGAAATAAAGAAAACTTTTGATTTTCCCCTTTCAGCTTTGCTCCCAATCCTTGCACTTGATCTTCTTCTTTTATCTTCAACCTTGATTTTTTTTCTCTCCAAAAACCTCCAAAAAGATCCCCCCCCCCACACACACACAAAAAAAATTGTAGCAAAAGATTCCTTTTTAAACCCTATAAAAAGCTCCCAAAACCAGCCCACACAACCTCCTTAAATTATCTTTCCATATTAGGTTAAGAACCCAACATGCAAATGACTAAAAATCCAGATCAGTGTTGGCGCTGCATCCCCAGATAGGGTGCTACGGTGCTGCTTCTATTGTCCTCTAGATTGCTTTGGTTGAGTTGGGCGCTGCGGCCCCTGATTGGCTTTGTGGCGCCAGCTTGTCTGTCCCCTTTTTCTGCTTCTTGAATTCTCCAATTCCTTCTATCTTTGACTTACACTTTTGTTCCTTAGTTTGGCTTCATTTTCTTCTATTTATGACACTTATAAAAATACCAACAAAATCCCATTAAAACCATCCAAAGTACTCAAGAATAAATAGCCAAATAACCTTTGAATAATATAAGAGATAAGTGAATTAAATTCACTTATCACTGCACAACACCATATGGGAAAACTTTTGTCATAATGAATGGACTTGACCACTTTGATTCGAGTTTTCCAGGTAACAACTAAAGCCTGGAATTGAATAACAACACTTTCAGCCCTACTAAAATTTTTTTTCTTTGGATATACTTATCATGCCACGATTTTGTTCGCTCCTTTTATATTTTGGCATTCTCATAGGCTTCATTGTGAAATTCATTCAGTTCATTGATTTGCAAAAATTGATTCTCCTTGGTTGCATCCATATCCATGTTTAGTTGTTTCATTGCCCTATATACCCGATGTTCCAATTTCACAGGAAGGTGATAAGTCTTTCCATAGACCAACCTATAGGGTGACATCCTATAGATGTCTTGAAAGTTGGATGATATGCCCATAACGCATCATCTAGCTTGTTAGACCAGTCCTTGCCTGAATTCTATGCCGTCTTTTCTAGAATTTGCTTCACTTCCCTATTAGAGATTTCTACTTTGCCATTTGTTTGAGGATAATAGGCTAGTGCTATTTTGTTCTTGACTCCACACTTTGACAAAAGAGCTTTGAATTGTTTGTTACAAAAGTGGCTTCTTTCATCACTGATAATGGCTCTTGGAGTCTCGAATCTTGTAACAATGTTTTTTTGAAGAAACTACAGGACTACCTTACCCTCATTAGTGTGGGTAGCAATCATCTCCACCTATTTTGATACATAATCCATATCAAGGAGGATGCACTTATTGTTCTATGATGGAGGAAATGGTCCAATGAAATTGATGCCCCACACATTAAAAAGTCAACCTCAAAATTGTTTTTTAGAGGTAGTTCATTCTTTCTTGAGATGTTTCGAGTTCTTTTGCATTGATCACATGTGGCTACAAAAGCTTCAGCATCCTTAAATAATGTAGGCCACTAGAAACCCGATTGCAAAACTTTTATCGTTGTTTTGTTTCCTTCGAAATGTACTCCACACTTAAGCGTATTGCAGTACTTGAAAATATCTTCCATTTCTTCTTCTGGTGCACATCTCCTTATTATCTGATCAACACAATGCTTATAGAGAATTAGATCTTCCCAATAGTAATGCCTCTCATCAGATAAAAACTTCTTCTTTTGATGGGGAGATAGATCAAGTGGCATAATGTTTCCTGCTAGATAGTTTACAAAGTTTGCATACCATGGATTGGGCTGTGTTGAAGTGGTAGCAAACAACTGCTCATCTAGGAATTGATCATCGATGGGAGATTTCTGCATTTCTTCATCTTCTTTCAACTCCAATCTTGAGAGATGATCTGCTACAAGATTTTATGTTCCTTTCTTGTCTCTAATCTCCAAGTCAAATTCTTGGAGTAGAAGCACCCACTGGAAGAGTCTTGGCTTTGGATCCTTCTTAATAATAAAGTATTTGATTGCAAAATATCCATGAATACAATTACCTTATTGCCAATAAGATATTATCTAAAATTATTAGATGCAAAGACAATTATAAGCAACTCTTTCTCTATTGTGGCATCATTGAGAATCCTACTAGCATAATAAATTGTATGGAATACCTTATTCCTTCGCTGTCCTAGGACTGGCACAACATAGTCACTTGCACCACACATCAACTCAAATGGTCTATCACATCTAGGGCAACAATAATAGGTGCTAAGACAAGCTTTTCCTTGAGAGTATTAAATGCCTTCATGCAATCTTCATTGAAATCGAAAGGTGTACCTTGCACAAGAAAACTAGAGAATGGCTTTGAGATTTTTGAGAAGTCCTTAATAAACCTTCTATAAAATCCTGTTTACCCAAGGAAACTCCAAATTCCCTTGATAGAAGTCCATGGCAAGAGTTTTTCTATTGTCTCTGCCTTGGTTCCGTCAATTTCAATTTCCTTCATGAAATTTGATGTTCCAAAACAATGCCTCCCGTCACCATGAAGTGGCATTTTTCCTAGTTTAGTACTAAATTTATTTCTTCACATCTCTTTAAAACCAACTCCAAGTTTTGAAGACAATGATCAAAAGATTTTCCCAAGATAGAGAAATCATTCATGAAGACTTTAATAATTTTCTCTACCATGTCAGAAAAAGCAGCCATCATTCACCTTTGGAAAGTAGCTGGAGTATTATAAAGACTAATAGCCATTGTTTTGAAAGCAAGTGTGTCATATTGGACAAGTGAATATAGTCTTCTCTTGGTCTTTTAGAACAATGGCTATTTGATTGTATCTTGAATAGCCATTTAAGAAGCAATAATAATCAAAACCAACTAGCCTATCCAACATCTAATTCATAAATGGCAATGGGAAGTGATCCTTGCTTGTGGTTGAATTTAACTTCTTACAGTCAATGCATATTCTCCATCCTATGGTAGTTCTTAAATGAATTAATTCATTATTGTCATTCCTCACTACGGTCATTCCACCTTTCTTTGGGATAACTTGCATAGGGCTCACCCAAAAACTATTTGAGGTAGGATAGATAACACCTGCATCAAGCAACTTAAGCACTTCCTTGTGGACCACCTCCTTCATGGTAAGATTAAATCTTCTTTGAGCTTCTACAAATGGTTTGGAATTATCCCCCATCAGTATCTGATGCATGCATAAGGCTAGATTAATTCGCTTCAAATCTAAGATAGATGACCTAATAGCTAATTTGTATCTCCGCAGATGGTCCAATAATTGCTGGAGCTTAAGAGATTATGGCTTTTCAATTGAATGGGCAGATTGAGGCAAACTCTATCCCAATGTTTCAAAATACTTTATGTTATTTGGACAAAAAGAGTTCTGCCAATGTACAACTTTTGCAATATCTTCCTCATCAAGAGATGAAGGAGTTCAGTGAGTGTCACGCCCCTGGCCTCCCACCGAGGTATTGTCCACTTTGGGCCGCAGCCCGCACGGTTTTGTCCTCTGGGACTATCCCCACAC
>JAYJMB010001359.1:0-16748 GCA_036873735.1 Pouteria campechiana
CTAATTATTGTGATTTTTGACTATTGCTGAAACTCTTGGGTGGGAAATATCATAATAATAATAATAATAATAATAATAATAATTATTATTATTATTATTATTATTGTGATTTTTCTCTTTTTTGTTTTTAATTTTTAATTTTATTTTATAGTGAGAATGTCCTGTTCTCGATGGATGAGCTATCTGAAGTTAAGAAAATTTCAAAGGGCCATCTTCAGCTTCTAGGATTCAAGCCATTGAGTTGCCTAAAAGATTATCATAATTTAAGGCCATCAACATTTCTATTTCCAAGTGATGAGGTTAGTTATTTGTTCTTCCTCTCAGTGTAGATTGAAACAGATCTTCATTTATTTCTTTCTTCAGAATAATCATTACTTGATCAAATTGATCTCTCTTTTTCATTTTATTTTCTCTCTTCCGAATTTTGCCATGTACCTGTTGGTTCCACTTTCTAGTGATGCCTTTTGTATGAATATTTGAGATCGTGAAGGATTCCATGAATATCACTTGGTCATTTTTTAGAAGGCATTTCATGGCATATTTAGGAAATAAGAATCTTTGTTCACCTGCAATTATTACAACCCTTAACTTCTTGGCATCATTGGATTTTCCTTATTGCCACGATGCACAATGTGCAACCATAGACGACCGTCTTGAGATGAGTTATTTGATAGTTGCATTCAATCTCAGCTAACTACATGAGCGAGGAGCCTAGACAACTCTTGTTGCATTGTTTTAAGGTGAAGAAACCCAACAAGAGAGATGAAAATTGAGGTGCAACTTAGGTTGGGTTGTACCAGGTTGAGGTAGACCCTACTCTATCCCTACTTTGAAAAACTCTATCCTACCCTATTTGTAGGTCAGTTTGGGTTGAGGTTGATGCTACGCTACATCATCTAAAGCTGGGTCAGTTTGGTTTCAAGTCAAAATCGAGTTAATTTAAAATTTGGTTCAGCAATGTTGGTGTATTTAAGATGTCCGAGCATCATTTTAGAGTTGGAAGTTTGAGTGCACAAATGAACGTTGAGCTCTATTATTTGATGGAATGTAGCCTCGAACCTAAATTAACAACAAATTCATAGAAATCTACAAACTCTTTAGTCAAATTATACAAGTATAGATAAGTCTTCCAACAAACTATTCAAGAATCCATTTAAAGTTTTAAACAACACATTCAAAATTCCGAGTCATCCATTAAGAGTACAAACAAATATCTAATCGTAAATGAAATAACAAATAAACCATCAAAGATCCTATTCAAACTTCAAATTTAAGACAAAGTACAAGTGTATGAAACCTATTCAAATGTCTTATTTAAATCATTGATCTTTCATTTTAAATTTTATTTTTATTTTTATTAAGTGTGAGTTGGGTCAAGTACTTGCACCCTTGAACTACACTTGCTCGATTTCTAAATGTAGGTTAGGATGAGGTGGTCCTTGTATGGCTTATCTTATTGGGAGGTTTATGATAGAGATCATGAGGCACTGCACCAGATTCACACATATTTCAGATGTAATTATAAAAATTGGGGTTTAATTACTTTATGCATTGAGAATAATATTGCTTGAGAATAATAATAACTTTGTCTTTTGTTTTTGCCTTTCTTCCCTTCTCACCCATTTAGAGGATCATTCCTCATTCATCTCATTTTCTTCTTTTTATCTTGCATCAATTTGGTATCACCCAATATTAGCTATTTTGACATTATTTGTGAAAATTTCACCGATAATTTTATTTTGGCCCAGTATCGAAATATTTTTTAAGTAAAGATGGAAAAGTAGAGCTTTAGGAAAAAATTATGAAGGAATTTTTGAAATTATCTAATGAATTTCTTGCTAAAATTATTGAAAAATAGCGAAAAATAGGAAACAATTGTTCAAAAATTGGAAATCTTAGAAAAAACTTACTTGAATGCCCTATTTTCTACTTGATTCCTCTTGTTTATGTTCCAAGCATGTGTGCAACTTTCCAAAAGCTATTCTTGACTTCACTACTTATAATTTCCCTTTCAAAAATCCATATTTAAGCCTTTGATTCATAGATTTAATGTTTACAACAGTTGTTCATCGACAGTGATAACTTGGATTCACCTCAAATATGATTTTTGGATTTCAAAACCCTTCTCCCTAGCTTTGAAGCACATTTCCTACTCTATTCCTTCGATTTGCTATGAGAGAAACTAGGTTTTGGCCAAACATTTGTACATATGAGTTCTATAGCCACTCTACATGATTTTTTGGGCTTTGAAATTGCCATAAATCACTTTGAAATTGATTCTTGGGACTTCCAAATCAATTTTTGGCATTCGAAATTGATTTTCAAGGCTTCAAATTGTGATTTCAAGGAATTAATCAAGTTTTGGCAACTTATATTTTGGGTTTCAATAGTTGTAGGGATAAAAATTTGAGTTTTGGGCTTTTATTTTTTAATTTTTTGTGTACAAATGATGAAATTTGTTATATAGAAAGTGTTACGAACTTAGCTTTTTTTGATATTTTTCTCTGCTTTGAAAGAATGTAAGTTATATGATGACTATACTATTATAAAACACATAAGCAGATGGAACATATAAAATTTTCAAAATTTTTTTATTAAAAATAAATAGTATTTTTTAAAAATTATAATTAATTAATTAGCTTGTTATATAATTATTTATAAAGCTACTCTTTAACTTATATACATAATTATGTGTGTGTTTTAAAGATGTCATATGATTAGTCTATTAGTTTATTATATCATTGTTTATAAAGTTATTAGTTTGTGTATAGGTATGTTTGTTAGATGTGAAAAATAGATGGTAAATATGTTTCTAAAATTTTTTTTATTGCAATATTTTTAGATTTAATGTATATATCTATATAACTATATAACTACATATATATATATATATGAATATTATCTACATAAATATATTTATATTCTTATGCAATATATGTAACATGCTTTCAACAATATTTTTATGTTAGAAATTTTCTTTAATATTATATGTAATATTGATATGTTTTTATTACTTCATATATATTGGTATTTAAATTGTGTTCTATTCTAAATATGTATTTATCATAATTTGTTTTTAAGTTTTATTTAAAAATTCCTACTTTTTTATTTATGTTTATTTTTGTATTTTAGCTAAATAGTTAAGAAAAAATAGTGATAATTTCTATGAAATTAGCAAAATTTTATTGGGCTTGCAAATATTGATGATATTATCGTCAATAAAATCGTTTCAGCTACTCAATGATAAAAAATCAACCTAAAAATTGAATTTATCTCTATTTTACCATTAATATTGATAACATTGTTCAAATTATCAATAATATTTCCATTTTATCAATAAATGGGCAATTTATCTTGAGATATTGTTGATAATATCTGTAAGTGAAATAATATTATCGGTTTAGACAGGGAGAGAGGGCCATTCGGACGCTATGAAGTCTTACTCTTCCAAACTTGTTTTTCCTTCTCCAAACTCCCATTGCTATGATCTACCATCAAAAACTAAAAATCTATTTGTGATTAAGTTTGAGAAAAGCTGCGTTTTGAAGATCAAAAGAAGATTTTTCCATCCCGATGTCTGAAGGTTGCCAAGGTATGAAAATCTGATTTTTTTTTTTTATGTTTTTCTTGTTTATTTTGTTTGAATCACATGCTTGCAACATGTAATGCATTATAGTTTTGATTTAAACAACAAAATCTAACAGACTTGACGAGATTGGGGATGAACACCAAATTTGGAAAAAATCCATAAATCGTTCGATTCTCCCAAATTAGCCTTTCTTTATTGATGAAAACATAACTTAAATATTAGATTTGTTTAAAAATACTGATTTCAAGCAAAAAAATTAATTTTTAAATTTTTTTTAAATTACGAATTTTGGGGGAAAGTCTTAAAATGTTATTTCTTTCAAAAATCACTGTATGGATTATGACAAATGCAATATACTTAGCTGTTTCAAGTATGGATTTGTATAGATTCTATGGAAATAATTTTTTTATTCTTTTACATTTTAATATTAATTATAATTGTTTATTAAATAAATAAATTATTAATTTATATAAGCTGTGTTAATTAACTGGTATATAAGTTTAGGTTGTGATTAGTATTTGAGCATTAAAAATATAATCAAAAAATTATCTATATATTTTTAAAATTTATTTCGAATTTTATATATTTAATTTTTTAAAATTGTGGTAAATAAAATTATATCCTAAAAATTATAAATATATTTCTTGATTGGTTTTTGAATGTTTAGAGTCTTGTTTTGATGTTGTCGGATGCATATGTTGTGAAAATTTGCATATGTTGGGAAAGAAAAAAATGAAATTTGATATGTTTTAGCCTATGTGTCTCATGTGCAGTTTCATTATTTATGTAATGGTGGCTTTTTTACTCTAATTTTTTGCTCAAATTATATGTTTATAGTTATCATAATTTATTATGAAGTTTCATTGAAAATCTCTCAAATTTTTTCTATTTTTCCTATAAAGTTTATAGAAAAAAAGATAATATCTCTGATAAAAATGATAATATATATTTTCCGGGCGACCAATAAATAGGTATTTATCGATAATACGAACATTGGTATCACTACAAGGTTGGTAATGCTTGAACCATCTTGATTTTATGAATGCACACTATACCCTTTGCTTGTCTGGATCTTCTTCAAAGTTGGAGAAATAAACACTATAGAAACTCTCTAATCGTGTAGCGCAATACATTTGTTGAAGAACTCGTGAGGTGTTGCTATCTCACCAACATTTGATTACCTTTGCACCACCACAACGACAAAGAGAGTGTCAGCAATGTTGGTTGATGCCAAACACACCATTTGAGTTCATATCTAATTCCATTCAAAGTTGGACGCTTCCTTCTTTAGTTTCATTGATTTCGTATTGTCCTAATCTACCATCGAATGACATTGTATAATCTGCACCTCAGCTCGGGTTGCCAAAAAACTATATGCAGTACTAACTCCATCCAATAAAGCCATTGTCATCAATTCCAATTGTCGTTATGCTTACTAATGTTAGTCCTTGTGGTCTGGCTAAACCTAAGAGGGGAGGGGTGAATTGAGTTTATAAAATTTTCTTTCTTTACCGCGCCCTCTCTACCCCTTCCCTCCCTCCTTTAACTGAAATTCCCTCTTTTGAACAATTTGTTAAGGTATGTAATAGGACTTGGAGATCAAAATGTAAAATAGCAAGCAAGTAAGCCAAGCCCATAAAGTAGACACGATGTATAGTGGTTTAGGACAATCTCTCTATTCCACTCTTCCAAGCATACACCCCTTGTGTCTTGGGTTCCACTATCTTATATAGGGAATACAATTAGTGCCTCTGTACTCTTCTAGATTCCAACTTTAGGGGGCATAAATAATTTACCAATTGATTGTGAGACACCCCACCAATCAAGTTACTCTTCTTGATCTAGCTCAAGGGGGCTTAAACACACTTCAGTAAGTTGATTGTGATACACACTCCAACAATCACATTTATCCTTCTTGAGGTTGGTCTCCTATACCAACTTAAGGAATACACAAATGTAAAGAATAAAGAAATTATACTTTTTGGCTAGTGTATCGATGTAAGTGCTGGCGAAGCCTTTATGATCCTTGAGTAGCTCACTTGATGTAGAGGATCTTCCCTTTGTGTAGATGATAGAGGCTTTGAATGTAGAATGAGAAACTTGAACTCTTGAGTGAAGATATTGAAAGTTTAGCACTTTGCCCTTGGGTTGCAAAGATTTCTTGAAGATTACAATTGCGGTCAGAATTTTAGCATCTTTCAAAACTCATGTTGCAGTCCATTAGTAGGCAATACAGCATGCGGCTATGGTATTAGCTGTGCTCTAGGCGGCATGTGCAGGGGGCATGGACTTTGCCAAGCGGTTTTCCTTCTAATGCGGTAAGTAGTATTAGGTGGCGTCTTTGGCTTTCGACTATGATCGCAAGTGCTACCCTTAGGTAGCTAAGGTATCAGCTGTGGATGCCCAGGGACTTCACTTCCTCTTGAGACATCGCAGGCGTTATCCGCGGGCTACTATGATGTGGTTGCGAGGTAGGTGATTAGCGCGGGCGGTTGCACTTTCGGTTGTAGTCCTACACTACACTTTTCTGCACTTTGATATTTTTGTTAGCCTTGATATTTTCCACATGTTTCATTGAGTATTTGTTAATCATCAAAATATGAATAGTCACACTTTATTTGCAAGGTGGAGCATTCATAACCGAGAGCCGTCGCCATGCTTTTCAAGAGCCATCGCCATTGTCCTCAGTAATGCCCACAGTTTTGCTAAGAGGGGAAATTTTGGTAAGCTTAAAAGGAAAAAGTTTTGCTAATTTTGGAGAAATTATCGATAATTTCAATGAAATTTTTCACTAAAATAAAAAAAATTATAAAATGAAACTTCTTGATAAATCATAGTAAATCTAATTGCACATCTAGAATAAAAACATCACTTATAAATATCAACATATATGAAGTAAAGAAGACATACCAATAACACAAACATCGATAAAGTAAAACTCTTATGTAAAATGTTACTAAAGAAAAGATTTAGCTCATATAGTTGTTAAACACATGCATATATGTTGAAATATAAAAAAAAAGAAACAATATCTTAAAGTTATACTATTACCATACCTCACCACCAAAAAGAAACCCGTGCAGGCTCCTCAGTGTTGTCATTGACATAGACTTGTTCTTGTGGTTCCTTCCAATAACCATAGAAACCACCTAGATATAGGTTGAGTGGTCTTATGGATAGAAGACAAAGATGCTACGTTCCACTATCCAGATGGTACGGTATCTGGCCATAAGATTGTTGAAAATAATCTTTAGAACCTCCAACATAATCTCCATAAGGTATACATGCATAACTGGACCCTTGCTCACTCCTATGTACACCAATAGATGTCTTAGCCATACTGTCTACTTGCTCATCCTCTTCTGTAAAGGTCACTTTCTTTCTACTTCCATACTTTCTCACATAAGATCTCACAGGCGGTCATGCACCGTGATCATCATCTTGCATAGCATGGCATGGCATGTTGGAAATTAGCTTCTCTAGTGAATGGCCTAAGAGGCCTTTGGTTATTTGAAGTGCCACCAGACCACCACAACCATTATCACCACTATTATTATCATTATCACCACCACTTTTTATTTTTGAAGAAGACTCTGTGCTTGATAGTAATTTGAACTGAGATGGATTTAAAGGATCTTATGATTGGGAAGTGCTTCTAGATCTTGTCAATGGATCAAAGTTTTCTACTAGGGTTCTCTCCTCTTCCACTATTCTTTGAACATTAACTCCTCATTTACAATCTAAATTAGCAATAGTAGGTTCTGACCCTCCATCTCTAGTATCCAAATCATTGGATCATAGCCGCTCATGTAAGAGGTCTTTTCTTTCATCATCTTTCTCTAGAGGAGCATAATGCCCTATCATCATTAAATTAAATGGGTTTTATGAGGGCTTTCTTCAGATCAAATTAATTTCTCCTAAAGCCGCATATTGTAATAAAAAAGCACCAATCTTGTAGCCTCTGGTATCCCAAACTATTTCTTCTATACGTGCGGATTAAAGAGAAATGCTCCAGTTACGCTCACATGGGGATGAGGATATTGTTTAGCTCAGTATTCCACATGCCAACAGCCTCAAATTTGGGGTATTTGTCCCATAATAATTCCACCGTTCACCTATGAAAGGAAATTAAGATTTATTAATATTCTCGAATAAAAAGTAAACAATATAATTTATTTTAATATCCTTTACTTATATGCCATTGCTTTACTTCTTAATTGGATTGCTACATTCATCCCAAATAACCCCATAGTATCTTGGAAGTACATCAACCGTAGCATTGAAGAAAATAATTACTTTTAATATACAATTCTTAATAAATAAACTATCTTTAAAAATGATACAAGTGTATTAGGTCGTATATAATTACCTTACTAACAAGATCCTTAGCATTGGGATTGTTAGGAAAAAGCTTTTCAAACACCTTAAAAATAGAGGTGCCAAGTTGGGCATCTTAACCTAGATGCTGTTCATAGTGATATTTGGGATTTAAGTAATAAACTGTAGAAATTAGAAATTAAGCTAGTTAATGTAAACAGAAATGATCTACATATTTTTCATAAAACTAAAACTTATTAAATTACATACTCACTAGCAGCATGTAAGGGATGACTTAGCATTCCCTTCCAACGAGTCTCTATAATATGCATAACCCAATCTATTCCCTAAGGATTATTTTCTTTGATTGCTTGAATCATAAAACGAACGGATTCATATATAGAACTCATGGATGGATATGTTTCAGTGTTTATTATCCTTTAAACGTGATAGATAGGTTCCAATATGCCCAAAATCTATCACACACGATTCCAAAATACAGTCGTCATAATATTATTCTTTGTTTTCTTCTCCTCTGTTGTCTTTCTATATTTTGAGGTCCACCACTCATTAAAGTTGAAAGCTGTGGTGAGGGCTTGATGAGCCTTAGACAAGCTATCCAATGCAATGTAATTTATAACAAATCTTATTTTATTAGGACGAACAATTTCTCTATCATATATAGATGTTCTATGAAACATAGAAAGAATCCAGCTATGGTTAAATTTAAACTTAGTCACTATGTGTGCTCTTTCATTTGTTTTTTGTATAACAGGATGACGACCAATATCGTCTAACATTAAATCAATACAATGTGAAACACAGGGTGTCTAGTAAAGAGAATATCTTTCTTCCAGTGTTTTTTCAGCCTTTTTGTAAGCAGTCCTATTGTCAGTAACAATTTACACCACACGATTTGCACAAACCCATTCAACTATTTTTTCTAATTATTGCTCAATTTAGTTGACATCTTTTACATATTCTAATGCATCTATCGACTTTATAAATACTGATACACCTCTACAATACACTATAAAATTAATTATGAACATTTTTGTTGAGCCTGTTCATTCATCACACATGATGGTTACCCTATAAGTGTTTTAATGATGCTTCTGACCAATTTGTCTAGCCATTTATCTCTGGCGCCGCCGCCTCTAAATATTTTTCATAAATTTCTTTCCCTTTAGGGGGTTTTACATTCTCTCCCTCTTTTTAGGCAATAACTGCAAAGTTCTTAAATGCAACTGTATCTACTACATTTGCTGAAATTACATTATAGAAAAAAATGGATCTAAATCTTCCAAGTTGAGAAACACAGTTCCTTCTCTTATTGAATATTTGCTTTATTTTCTTTCATACTCCACCCATTTGCCCATATAATTTAGGTTCAGACTCTTTCATACTTTTGCTACGTCCAAAATATTTCATAGTTCCACCTTTTACACTAGCCCAACTACTACCTCAAGCCTCCCTAATAGACCCATCGAATGTAGGCCTATTCTCCTCTAGTTAGATCATTTGCTCCCTCTCACATTGCTCCTCTCTAGAGGCATGTATAGCTCTTCTCACATCAACATAATTCTCTTCTTCATCCTCTTCATCATCAGCATCCATGATATTTGGAAATCAATATAATTTCTTAGAAATATTCTTCTCGTGTTGCTTTCTTGATTCCTGAAAGCTCACTCCTTGTAATAAAAATCTTTTCATAAGCCTTCTGACTTTTGGGGTACCTTACGGTAATTTTTAACATTCTTACACCCTCAAGTTAAATGCTCCTTCAATCTTGTAATACTCCCAGACTTCAATTTCTGACTACAATAATTGTACTTTGCTCCTTTTAGATACCCCTTCACTAGCTTCCTATGCTCTGAAGTGATATCCTGCAACTTAGTTTTATTGCTTTTTTCGGTACTACAAATAAAAACAAGAAAGTTGTGGAATAATTAAATTAGTTACATAAAACAATTCGAACAAAAAAGGCATTGTCTTCTTTTACCAGTAAAAAGCTTGTGCGTTTATTTATAATTCTAATTATACATGTCTTTTTGTCAGTAATTTTATAAATATCTATGTGCCATAACTTAATTTTTAAAAATTATAATATAAAACATTTATTATCATAACTTACAAAAATATCAATGCATAAGTTAAAAGCTAACTCTATAAATATTTATATGACAAGTGACAACATAATTATATATTTTTATTATTGTTAAATAATATTTAATTATTTATATTATTTTTTAATCAAATAATTATTTAAAAAATTCAGTTTTCATATGTTTTAGAGGTTATTTAAATAAAACACCCATTCTAGATCTTATTTTAATTCATATGATGAAAAAATATTAAAAAATACTAAGAAATTGTGATAAACTATGATTATATACATAGAAGATGCATTTGCCGCAAAAAAATAAAAATAATAAAAAATACACCATGCATCATGCACCACTAGAATGGAGAAATCGACACTAGCTTACATTCCTTTGAAGCAAGATCATTTTGAAAAATGGAAGATGGCCTAATTGCAGACGTTGCCTTCCTCCCAATAGCAACTTCCTGTCGATTTTTACTTCAGATCTCAACTCCAATCTAGTTGAAAAGGGATTTTGACCACTCCAATTTAATTTCAAAGCAGGAAAGATGGAATCGAAGGCTTAAAATGGGCTTAAATCACACAAACAGCCTATGCAATGTGCTATCGATGGAACAGAGGTAATAGGCTCCTCTCTCAATCGATTTTAAGCCTCGAAATGTGCATAAATCCATTCGAAAATGGATTTCAAAAAGGAAAAATTGATTTCAGTTGGGAAATCCACGGATTGGACATTTACAGTCTTGCTTTCAATCTCCCAATCTTTACTCCAAATGCTTTTTTTGATATGACAAATCATGAAAGGGAGTTTTAAAAATGGGTTTTGGGAAGGTAGGGGTAGGTTTCAAACAATGGAAGATGGTTTCTATAGGCTTTAGGGTTTTGCTATGTGGGTTTCAATTTCTCTTGAAATTTCCTATTGGTCTCTTACTAATGGGAGATCAAGAGGGGAGGGGGGCGGGGAGCTTTTAAAAGTTTCGGCCAAGTTAAAACAATGGTGCTTAAATAAAATGAAAGAGATCAGCCAGCACACGAAGACAATGATTTTTATAGTGGTTTAGTCCAACCTGGGTTTCTACTCCACTTCTTTGAGTTAGTCTTTCCTATTTCATTCAAGTTCCACTAACAACTTGATCAGCACTTTGATCAAATACACTCTGGTTTTCAGAGCTCACAAACAACTTCTACACTTCCCAGCAAGTATTTCTTACTTGCTGTAATAAACACTAATAAACAGCAAGCCCCTTGCTTGCTATAGTAGAAATAAAAAATATAACTTGTATAGATATGTCTCTTACTTAGGCAGTTTGTGCGGAATTTAAAGCAAGACTATAAATGATATAACACTAAAAGAACAGAGATTTCAAACTCCCAAAAGATCGTTGAAGTAATGGCTTGGAATGCAGTATCAAAGTTCAACGCTGTTGGAGTTGAAAGCTTGTCAGAAAAACTTGAATGCTTTTATAAATGCTCATTTAATTTACTTAGCTGCCTTTTCCAGTAATTTGAATAGTTTATTTATATGGTTGGAAGGGTTCTTAGCTGTTAATTACTCTTTTTGGCAACTTTCCGATTGTTCTGGGTTGCGTTTTTAACTTCACACAAATTGCTTTGGAAATCAACTTCAAACCCTTTGAAGTAAAATTTCAGAGCCTTTGAAGGTCGGGAGCTTATCAG
The DNA here is from genome assembly GCA_036873735.1 of Pouteria campechiana. Classification (NCBI taxonomy): domain Eukaryota; kingdom Viridiplantae; phylum Streptophyta; class Magnoliopsida; order Ericales; family Sapotaceae; genus Pouteria; species Pouteria campechiana. Next base: position 11,688 of record JAYJMB010001359.1, read on the forward strand.
TTACCATTGCGTATTTAATTTCAGAGCTTCTGAAGTTCTCTTCAGGTTTTCTGAACCTTGGCTGATTTGAACTTCATTTCAGTTACGTACTTAAGATCTTCTGAAGGCTGTCTCAGATGTTCTGAAGTTCCTTTGCGTGTTTGATAGTTTCAACGACTGGTTTTTGGCCTCTGAAGCTTGAGGTCTCTCTTCCGAAGCAACTCTGAAGACCTTCCTTGCTTCTGAACTAAGTTCAGATTGATCCTTATGAACTCTAAAGCATAATGGTCTTCCTCTAAACTTACTCTGACATTGTTCAATCTAGACCTTCTGAGCTTCAATATGTTCTGAATTGGTTTTTACTTCTCTTCTGAAGTATTCTAGTGCGTCTAAAATCCTTTGAAGCTTGGGTTTATCATCTATAGTAACCTCTGAAGGACTTCCTTGCTTCTGAACTAAGTTCGATTGATCTTTTTGACCGATTGATCTTTTTGACCTCTGAAGCATGGAGTTCTCTTTCTGAAGTTATTTTGAAGCTTCCAAATGTGACTTTTAGATCTTCTTAATTTGTCTTTCTTGATTTCAGAAGTACTCTAATGCATCTGAAATCCTTTCTTAAGTTCATAATCATTTTTCTTTAAAGCATTTACTTGTTTTTCTTCCTCTTAAGACTTGAGTGTGGTGGATTTCATCTTGATATGATCTTGTACATGTTGTCCATCACTATGAAGTTACTTTCCTAGTTTAGATAACTTATTTTATTTATTTATCATTGCAGTACTAAGGAAAGTGACTTGTTAGTGCCTTAACTTTTCACTAATGTGTTTACTAATCATCAAAACTTAGCTGCTTAATCACGTTCATCAGCAAAATCGAGCTAAATAGAAATGTTTGGCTTAACATTTTCGGCAAGATTTTCCTGGTTTCTTGAGTTTTGGGGAAATTTTTGAGATCCAAGAAATCATTGAGATTCAAATTCTTGAAAATTTCTCCTAAGCTACAAATTTTTCCCCTTTCCATGGTTAGAACATCTTGTTGGAGTCTTAAAACAAAAATTCAGGTGATATTTTGCTCTAAATTTTCAATTTTACAGGCATTGGTCCTCATATTTGGTAGTTTTAGACATGAAAGCATTGCCTTTCTGCTCTTTAGTTACTTGACTCTCTTCATTGTCATTAAAACTCCACCAACAACATAGTTAGCTCCTACTAGGCTTCCGACTTGTTTCCACTTTTGGTGGGTTCAACCCATTTGTTATGTGTGTTGATCAGGGGAAGATAACCCTATAGGGATTTTTGGGGACTTTTATTTGTCAAATAGGGCCCCATGTTCTTTTTGTTTGAAACTAAATCCAAGGGATTTTGTAACCAAGTCTTTCCAATTTTGTAATAAAAAATAGACCTTATGGTCAAAAATTCTCCAGAAAGATCTTGAAAATTTATAGAAACACTCCCCAGAGTTGCTAGAAATTGTAGGACCACACTTCTTCAAAATTTTAGAAACCCACTTTCTTTTATTATTTATAGTTTGGTACTCAAATACTTGAGAAAGGCTTTTAGCACTTTTATAAGGTACATTTCTTCTGCTTGAAGTGGAATTAATTCATTGTCTGTTGAACAAATTAAGAATACCTTTGTTGTTTCATTTCCCAACTTTGTTTTCCTTGCACAACATATTTAAGTGATTTATTATATTGTGTGCTTTCATATTGTAATGGCATACATTTTTGTAATTTGTATCACATCCTTCATTCTAAGCCATCATGGTAACTAACGTAGAACTTACTTCTGAAGTAAAGGCCATGGCAAATACCTATAATATCCTACAAGGCTATTTGGTGGAATGGAATGGACCATGACATATTTCGATTCCTAAGGATGTATGTGACATGTACTTCTCATACCAACCCTTTCTTTTTTATTATTACTTATATTTTCAATCATTGCCTTTTATTTATTTTTAACTTTATTCAATTTGTGATTAACATTACTTTATGTTGCTCATATTAATTTTCCTTCCATTTAAGTCCATCCTAAGAAATCCATTCCACTGAATAAGCCCTTAACACAAAAATATGATTCCCCAACAGGTCGAATATGCATAGTCAAAGACCCATAGGTCCATACCACCAACAGGGTATTCTTCCATCTCCTGGAACATGTAGGGAACTTCATCGACATATGGTTATGGGTAGAGAGAGGTTAGTTTAAAGCCCATTACACTTTCAAAACTTGAGAGAAACTTGTGAAATTGAAAATTTGACAACAACCTATCATTACAAGGTGAGACATCTTGTGTCCTCCTTGAGAGCCAATTTTGAATGAATGTAGACCTTTCCTTGGGATGAATATATCATAAAAAAGTCAAGATGAATGGTATAGCTATCTCTAGCTTTGATGAATGGTATGTCATAAAAAAGTCAAGATGAATGTAGACCTTTCCTTGGAATGACCTTCCCACACCTATCTCTAGCTTTGATGAATGGTTTGATCCTAGTATTTTCTTGGACTGGATAATGGATTTGGAATGATATTTTTGATTGGCATAGCATTTTGGGTGCTCCACCCATTAGATTTGTTAAAACGAAGCTAGTAGGATTAGTTCGACATTTTTTAATGGGTTGAATGAGACATTGATGAGGGTAGAGAAGTATGCATTCCACATGGGCCCAGATGAAAACTAGTTGAGAATCAAAGATATGCTTTAAAATCTCTATGACCAATTGATGGATCAATTGATAAATATGAGACAAAGAACTTGAGTAATATTGAGTACTACCTTAAATTTGATGATTTATTTTGAAGGTGTTAAATTAACCAACATCAAAGGACGACATGAGTTAAAGTTCATCAATGGACTCAGGCTCGAATTAAAAAGAGAAGTAGTTTTGTATGGCCCCATATACTATGGTATAGACAGTCTATAAGGCTTTGGAATTCAAGAAGTTCAAGAAGTCTTCATTTCTTAGACACTCAACTTCCCAAGTTGTGTTAAACAACTAGGTATATATCTAGGCCTATACTTACCTAAAGGATAAACCAATAGAATATAGGTAGTAACAACCTTATCTAAAGGTTAGTTACAAGTGTTAGCTCAAATGTTGCGTTCGGCTTACATTAAAGAGTTTCAAAGGTTGAGTATTTTAGTTATCATGGTTGAGGCCATATTGAATCATGTTGTCCCAATTGTACCCTTAAAATACATGCTTATATAATTGATGATTATATTGGGAGAAAAATATATCAGATAGTTGATTCTCTAGATGAATTAGATGATTTTGAGCCTTTGACAAAGAATTTGATGGGGATCAAGATGACATTGAGAATGTGGGCATAACGCGATGCATTTTTTCCACTCCTAGCCTTAGAAATGATTTAAAGTATACGAGTATTTTTCATGCTTGCTTCACTTGTGGAAACCCAATGTGTAAAGTTGTTATTAACGGGGGTAGCTCTACGAATAGAATCCAAATTAGTTTTGAATTCTTGGTAAACAAGTGGATGGATATGTCTCATTCTTATTAAGACTCATTTACAATAAAAGAAGTTAAGGCTCTTCTCGTTAACTAGGTGTAACATACGAGATATTCTCGCTACAGTTACTCGCTAGGGTATCCATCACCATCCTAGGGTTCTTGGAATGTCTAAGTAGTGGGAGGTTCTAGTAGCCGACCATGGATAGAGAGAAGGCTTGTAAAGAAAATTAGTTAAATATGATCTTGGTTTTACGTTTCTACATAATAAATTATATTAAATTGACTTTATTTATCTACGTGATTTTTGCTATCAATGGTTTAAATATTGGTGAAGTGAAGAAGGATCTTCAATTCTATGAGGTAGAAGAACCTCAAATAGGCGCTTCCTCATCTCATGGACAAGAAGGAGAGGGACAACCTCATCCATGGAATGTTAGAGATAGTGGGAGCGACTACTTATTGGTTGAAGGTACGCTAATATGTGATTCATAGTGTTCACAATTATGAAGAAGTCAGTGTGGAATTGTTCATCGTTGTTGCTTTAAGCTTGCAGGCCCGTCCTTCATGAGTATAGTTAAGGATGATAATGAGCCAAATTATTTTGATGAAGCCATTAAGTTAAATTATTTTGACAATTTATAAACTGCCATGTAGGATGGTATGTCCTCAATGGCTAACAACAATGTATGAGAGTTAGTTGATCTTTTGCTTGGGCGCTAGAAAATTAGAAATAAATGGATCTTAAAGATCAAGCGTAAGGCATTCTCTCTAGTAGTACCAATTATCTCTATTCACTTCATTCTGCCTATTGTTTCACATTTGTATTTAGAATTTTTTCAAATGGATGTGAAGGTAGCATTTCTCAATCAATATTTATAATATCAATATTATCTCCAATAATATCTTTTTGGTGAGCCATTGGTACAATGATTTGCTCGCAAATGATATTATTCTAGTTTTCCCCAATTTATCAGCAATATACATGAAATTATCAATTTTATTGTCGATAAGTGAATTTATTGTAAGAAAATATTAATTTTATCGTTATCTCTAAACGATAATATTGATTTAGCAGAAATAACATGCCATTTAGATGTTGTTGGGCATCATGTTTTATAAAACCCATTTTTCCTCTTCTAAACAACTATTCCCACATAGAAGAGGTAGATTTGAAACTTCCATTTGTGAATTATAAGAGAAAAACTCCATTTTTTAAGATCAAATTTCAAGTTTTCTAATCGTATTATTGGACACTTTTAAGGTTTAAAAAAAAATCAAAATTTCTTCTAATTTTTCTTCTTTTTTTTTTCAAAATTACTTATAAACATATAATGTGTTATTACTGTTTGGGAATTTCCCAAACGGTATGCTGATGCAGCTTTCGAGATCCCCCCTCCTTGATCCTGCAAAACCAGGACACAGATCAGAGGACGCCGGGAGTGTTCCCAGCGTGAACACTCCGACGCTCAAATTAGTATACGGGACTCTTAGGAGGAGGATGGAATGAAGACGAGTCAGTTCGGTATGGGGATGCATACCTGGTCCGTATTTATAGATGAGTGAGGGGTGCAGTCGGGAGTCTTGCGATTTGGTACGCAGGGCGGACT
>JAYJMB010001360.1:1475-15412 GCA_036873735.1 Pouteria campechiana
CAAATAAACAGTAGGAATATCAGGGAAGCAACTTTTAGCATGCTCCAGGCGAGATCTACACCGTTCGTCATATGGTCCATGGAAAATCCCAATATTGTTATTTTGGCACCCACAACAGTAATGTTCGTTTAATGAGAGTCTGTCTACAGTTTTTTAGGGGCATGGGATTTTAATGCAGCTCCACCTGCTCCACCGCGGAGATATTTCCGTGGTCGTCTCCTGACATTATTCCTCTCCTGACCCCCCTCCTGACATTACCACTAATAATTCCGTATCTAAGGCTGGTAAGAATGTTGGATTGTCCAACATTGAACTCCCTCCCCACATTGGAAGACATAATCGATCATATTCTTCTTTAATGTGCCTAATCTGGAACCGATATTCGCCAAAAACGGCAACAGAACATGCATTAAAAATGGACGACTTACAAGTGCCGAATATTTGGACTGGGAAGACGGGGCCGCTTTATCAACAATTAACTTCCACACCTGTGCCTGGATTAGTAGTAGCCAACAGATGATTGCCATCTAAAAGCCACCGACGCCAAAGCCAACTAGCCGACAGCCGCAATTCACACTCTGCGACCTGATGTCGGCCAGTTAATGAAATTATTCAGAAAACTAATCAACGGCCGCGATTCAACAAATAACTGTCCGCCGACCCAAACCAACAATTTCCAGCACCAGCACAGCCAGATGCAGAGCCCGCCAGAGCACGCAACAAAAGGGCCAATGGTGGGGTGGGGGTATGGCGGGGGCGCGAATAGTAGGCACCAAAATTATTAGAACTCACATGGCAACGTGTAATGCCAGGTTGGAGAGATTGAGTGCCACTTTCCGTTCCCCCAACCCCAGCTTCCGTGCTCTCCTTGCACGCAACATGTGCGGCCCGGTGGGCCCTACCCAACTAGTTAGCACTCACCGGCTTGTACCGTCTCCCGGTAAAACCTCTTTGGCATCTTGCGCTGGCATGTTGTTGGACCGAGGGGAACCCCACAAACAGCCGCAATGACGTGTATAACTGTCTTTTCACTGCTGTAGGCCCCATTTTGCCGATGGCCCACATGAGCTCTAATCAAGACAATACACACGTGGGACGCGTGCATGATCGAGACCGTTCGCCGAGGGGATTAAATCATTACGGCGCGTTGGCTATCTTTTCTTTCTGGCTTCCGAGCTTACCTTTTTCATTGGATGTAGATCGCAATCACCAACGGGCATGTGGGGTTTTCCGACTGCCGCATTTCACATGCAGTCGTCAGCCGCTCCCGCACAAGCATTAGAAATAAAGATCGTAACAAAGACCCCAACTCACCCGTCCAGCTACCATTCCAAGGCATACGTTGGGGCCATCGAGATTTTAATAGCAGAATCCTACAGCAACCAGATGAAGACACAAAAAAATTCTGATGAAAAATAATGGCAATTTCCGGGCATTTTATCAGCTTGGGGACAAAAATCCCAGCCAACCGACGAAAAAAACTACCAACAGTCGGCCAAATTAACAAAAAAGAATTTTTTTTCCCCTATTTTTATTTCCAGCAGCCCGAATCGAATGGAGAGTACAGAGAGGAAGAAAACGATGTTAAAAGATAGAAAGTGTGAGACCGAGACAGTCCTTAAAAAGGATAATGACGAGGAAGAGGAACATGGGAGGAGGTAATTACCGGCTATGACAGGTAGGGAGAAGTTCCGTACAGATCATAGGGTGCCCAGAGCAAGTCGAGGGGGCAGGGGCGGTTGGAGTCGAGGCGGAGCCATGGCTTGCCGCTGCCGCTCCAGTGGAGCAGGCTGACCGGCCCGGGATGGAGATCCCGACAGCTGCCCCTGACGTTGTCGCCGCCGAGGCCGTGCTGGTTCCACCTGTGCTCGATGGGCGCCACGTGTCCGGCGAACACCAGAAGGAAAGGGGGCAGCGATCCCAGCTCGTAAATCCGACCGTTCCTTTGGATCTCCATCCACCGCTCGATCTTCCTTGTGCAACCCAACCTCCGCCACTGCACCAGGTCGATCACCATCACGCCCGTGTTGAAGTAGCACGGCCTCCGCCCGTCGAACGCGCCGGACAGCCGCGGGTCGCTCCAGAACCGCTCGGTGAAGTACTTGGTGAAGTTGGCGCGGCAGTACTCCGGCGCGCCAACCGTCGTCCGCCCGAGGCTCGTCGACCAGAGCTTCGCAACGTCGTCAACGACCACCAGGTCGGAGTCGAGGTACACGACCCGGCGCACGCAGGGGTCGAGGATCTCCGCCAGGTAGTTGCGAGCGTAGTTCAGCGGCTGCTCCAGCGCCTGCCGCACGGAGGAGGAGATCAGCGGCCGTACTCGCTCCGGGTCGAAACGGTAGACCTTGAAGCGTAGCTCCGGGAAGGTGGAAGCCACCAGCGAGTCGAGGCCCGGCTCGGTAGCGAGGAAGTGGAAGAAGACGCTCTCCGGGCAGAGGGAGTGCTGCAGAACGGAATGGACGGCGGCGATCGAGCCGCGGAGGTATTCCACGTCAAGCGTTATGGCAATGTGAACGAGCGTGGGATCGCAGACGCCAGCGCCCGGCGTGGCAGATGGCGCGCATTGGTCGGCATTGCGGAATGCGGGAGCTCGGCGGAAGGAGAAGCGGTTGGGGGAATGGATGGCGGAGATTCGGAGGTAGTGATCGAGATTGGAGGATCGTATGGCTTCTGCAGGGGGGAAGGACTGGAGGGAGGGGGAGAGGACGATCCAGACCATGGCTGCGGAGAAGAAGCCGGAGAATCGGACGATCCAGAGCATCTTCCCGCGTCGGAAATGGAGGTTCCGGTTTCGATTCTTGGCGGGGTGTGGAGGGGAGAGCTGGAGAGAGAAGAAGGCGAGGGTCGGCTTGAGGTATGCCAGGACTCAAAAAGAACAGAAGAGGAGAATGTGCGAATCGAGCTTGGTCTCAGGAATGGGATTGCTTGGATGGGAAGGTATGTGGGAAAGGAGAAATGCCAGAATCCATTGTGTGTGTGAGAGAGAAGGGACCGCTGAGAGCTGCTAACGTGCGCTGCAGTTCTCTGCTTCCACTCCTCTCTCTCTCTCTCTCTTTCTCTGCAACGGCAGACGGTGTTAGTGACCCTCTCTCTCTCTCTCTCTCTCTCCCCCTCACCATAGAAATCACCAACTAATATTTATTGCAAGAAAATAATGTCTACACCCTGGTATTCTGATGTATACACCTTTTCCTCTATTTTTTTAGTGTGGAATATGGGATGTGGACTTTTGTGAACGTTCGGTAGCGTAGGCGCAATTGAAATTTCAATGTCGATTCGCAGCGATGTTGTGCTTCAGAAAAATATTTGTGGTTGACAGGGATGTATTGATCATGTAATGAGCTTATGCTGACAGCTTTTGGTGCTGCTGCGTGACTCTTGGCTCTTTCTACGCAAGCATAATGGAGAAGACTCTCCAAAGACTTCGTATGTGGACGTGGCTGGTCCGAATCCGATTTATTGGGACTCCTAAAAAATAGCTGGTCCAATTTTATTTTTGCTCTTAATCTAAACATCCGGAATTATTCATGTATAAATGCCTTATTGTATTTGTGGGGACAGTAGCCAAAGCTATGAAAGATTCACATGTCTGACACCAAATAAAACTATAGATGACAATGTTTCTACTTTGGGAAAAAAATTTCAGACAGATACACATTTGTTATCACAATTGCCTAGTTCTTTAATGCTTATTAAATTATTGTATCAGTGGACAATGATAATTTAAAACACATCAATATGGGCCGTATGACAACTTTTAGTATTAAATTTCGATTCTGGAAGTATTTTTTTCACATATATTTTCAATTTGACCAGTTGTTGGCACAAAATAAATAAATAGTATTTAATGTAGCTCACAAATAAATTATGTGGATACTATTTTTTAGTTTTGGGGAATTAAAGAGATAGTTGAAACTAGGTATTGTTGGCATTAGTGCGGAAATGTTGCATTGGGGGACAAGCGGAAAGGACCTCAACTTCTGAAGTTTCTGTAGAACAAATAAAATTAAAAACTCAGGCCATTAGTTGCAGGGGTATATGATAATTCTCCAGTATTTCAGGAAAAAAATATGAGCATTCTAGGTAGGAATTCAGGAAAGCACCCTTTGTACTAAGTATATTATATACTTAGAAAAGTAGTATAGTAAAAAAATTTAGTAGGAGATATCATCATTAATACAGGCTTTTTAATAAAAAATAAGAAAAATAATTTAAAATATAGGTAATAAAAAATAAGATTATCCCAAATAATTAAGATATCAAATCAGTTTAAGGCATGCAGAAGAGGGCGTATTACTAATACGATACATTGCTAATGCATTTGAACATTGCCAAACGGTATTGTAAGGATTAGGGGTGCAAGTTGTTCCATCCATTGTAGTTCACCTTGAAAATTTGTAACTTTTTTTTATTTAAATATTCCAATCTATTTCTTATTTTAACATTCGGAATCTAGAACATATTGTGCTCCCATCTTAGAACATTTAAAAAAGGCCAAAAAAATAATTATTGTATGTTTTTATTAGTGTTGTCATATTCTTATTTATAGGGTTTTATTCCAATCTTTTACATCTTTTTCTCATGTATATTCTCTATTTTTAATTATTTCCTTTTATTTTTAATTATTTTTCTACTTTTCAAATATGTACTTTATTACACTTTTTTATTCATCAAGTTGTCCATTTTGTTTATATTTTTTTAACATACTCTCCATGTAATAACCCATATTAAAATTTAATATCAGAAATTATCCTTTTTGCGCTGATGTGGTAATAATTGAATTCTTGACCGTTGACATGTTGACCGTAGATTTTTGAGATTTAAAAGATTTATTTAATTATTTAAATCTTAGTAACTTGTGTAGCTCGGATGGTTAGAACCACGGTTAATGAGAGTAGAGGTCAAGGGTTCGAATTTAGAATTATGAAATTTGGTTAATTTTAATATTTTTTTTTTAACTTTTAAAAATATGGGACCCACAAGAGGATAAGCCTTATCTATATCATCCCTTATTAACTAGTTGAAAAATTGTTATGTAGATAGAGTTCTAGTTAAACTATGTAACAAAGAACTTCTCTTTAAATAGCAACCAGGGGTTTTCGAAGAGAAGAGAAAAACCTTTTGCTAAGATTAGAAAGGGAAAAGAGAGCAGAGAAGAAAGAAAGATTTTACCGTGGGGAATCTTCGATCAAAAAGGGAGTTGCTATTTTGTTTCTAGATTTCCAAAAGTGGTAGGTAGAAGATATTATTTTGCATTAGTTAAATCTTATAAAAATTAATGCAAAAGATTATAAATGCGCCAATTGAAATTATAGATTTGATGCATTAGATTACCATTCTTAGACTTATTTATGTGAGTAGATTTATTTGTTTGCATTAATTAAACTTATATAATTGAATTCAAAAGATGATAAATACATCAATTAATTATGGGATTGATGTATTAGATAAGCCATGCATTGATTAGAGTTTTGAATCAATGCATAGATTTATTTAACAATGTATTCATTAGATTTCTAAAAATGAATATGTTAGAGATATGGGTTGAATGCATGATTTAGATGAATAAATCTATGCATTAGATTATGCATTGTGTTGATTTTTAATTAATGCATAGATTTATTTGAGAGTGTATTAATTAGATTTATTTTAAGCACATAGATCGGATTTCTTTTAATGTGTTAGATTTATAATGGTTTAACACATGATTTAGATAAATAAAAATCATATGATTCATTGGATCTTTTTTAACGCGTGATATTTATATCATATGCTTGTTATTGTATTAATATTCAACAAAGATTTGCATGCTTGGGTTAGACGGTTGAATGCAATAGAGTTGCTACAAATGGTATGCATCATGTATGTTAAATACACTTTGTGCATGTCGAACAAGAATGCAGGCATGGAGACTAGATTATAAGGTCACTTATCACATGCGTTTTTGTACGGAATAAATCCAAGCTTGTTAAATGCATGTGATATTAACATTATTGTGCATGTAGAATTTTGGTACAGGCATGTTATGCGTGTCAATTAGATGCATTCATGGAGATGCGTTGAAATTGTTCTGAAAAGAGTGTATATTATCCATATGTATTGATGCGTTAGAAATTTATTGAATGCACAATGGGTGCATAAACAGATTTTTATTAGTGTATGACATCGATTATCAAAGAGATTAATTTCCTAAATTTTTAGGAAATTAGAAGTTCAGAAATAAATCAGAATTTTCTGATTAGACAAAACCCAAAACCCAACCCAGATTACTTGTACGTGTGGACAGCGTCCTACTATCCAGCGTTGTTTCCATTGTCATGGTTGACAGATGGCCACACCATGGCAGATTTCTTTAGAAATCAGAAAATCAGATTTGCTTCAGATTTAGGTTGCCTGAACCAAATTAAACTGTCCATTGCTACCAGCATATATGGTAGAAATGGGTTTCAGCAGCCATGGTTACTGGGGAGGAAGAAAGGTCTTTTGCCTTTCTAGAAAACCTAACCCTAATGGAAATGGATGACCAGAATTAGATGTGATGTTTTGGAGTCCATAGATGTCAGATTTTAATGATCTTATAATCATTTTCCATAGTTTTGAACGTTCTAGACTCGATGAATGGATCAGATTTTTCAAAACATAACCACATCTTTAGATTTTATATGGGCAGATTTAAAAGGCTTAGATTCTATCCTTTAGATGATTAAATTGGTCCACTAGATCTGTCATGAAATATTTATATTCTTTATTCCTATGCAATCCTTATGATTCATGGGTCAGATGAATGATTAATCAAGGAAGATTGACCGGATTCATAGGTCAGATAATGATTGATCAAGAGAGATTGACCAGATTCATGGGTCAGGTGATGATTAATCAAGAGAGATTGATCAGATGATGATTAAACAAGAGAGATTGACCAAATTCATGGGTCAAGTGATGATTAATTAAGAGAGATTGATCGGGTGATGATTAATCAAGAGAGATTGACTAGATTCATGAGTCAGATGATGATTAATTAAGATACATTTTTAGATCTTGTCCTTTCATTTTGGGACTTCCCAATTTTCATTTTGGATGATCAGATTGTGACAACCCACCCTAGGATGGCAATGCCACGCTGGCAGTATGACGGGTTTTTTCAAGATCTACTATACTTGAATGAATAAATCTTTAAAGCAAGTCTTAATAAAATAGTAAGTCTCATTAACATCAATGATAAAATAAATGATTTAAGCAGAATTTTTCTTTAGCAATCTTCCATTTCAACCTTACTTCTCTTTGGAAGGACCATCTATAAGAGGAAATAGAAAGGGTGAGTACAAAACTCAGTAAGCAGAAAATAATCTCAGTATATGTGCTAACCAAAAATTTACACAAGTACGATATCTTGTATTCCTCTTATTATTTTAATCTCTTACCCCAATTTTTCTTTATCATCTATTGGGTATATAACTCTAGTAATCTTCTGACCAGTTTGATGGACCATCACATCACATTTAGGAAAGAAAAATCTCAACCATTGGTAGTTGTCTAATCAAACTTTAAGATCCGGCCATAATTTAAAAAATCTGACCCATCCAATGTGTCTGGAAGGTCCAAAAACTCTGAAAACGACTATCTGATCGTCCAAAATGGAGATCAAAAATTTTCAAAATAAAAGGATAAAAAAATCTAGAAAGTATATCTTGATTAATCATCATCTGACTCATGAATCCGGTTAATCTCTCTTGATTAATCATCATCTGACCCATGAATCACAAGGATTATATAGGAATAAGAAATATGAATATCTCGTGACAATTTTAGTGGACCAATTTAATCATCTAAGGGATGAAATCTAAGCCCTTTAAATATGTCCACAATAAATCTTAAGATCTGGTCATGTTTTGGAAAATCTGATCCGTTCATCGAATCCAAAACATTCAAAAAAGTGGAAAACGACTATAAGATCGTTAAAATCTAACATCTATGGACCCTAAAACATCTCATTTGATTCTGGCCGTCCATTTAAATTTTAGGGTTAGGGTTTTTAGAAAGGGGAAAACCCTTTCTTCCTCACGCGCGTCCAGCAGGCCGTGCGCCACCGCCTGCCGCTCCTCCATTGCCGTCGCCGCTTTGGCTGCCGACGGCATGCGCTGCCGCCTGCTGCCCCGCCGACTCTGCTGTCAATGACATGCGTCGGCTAGCTGGATTGGGCATGCCAGATGCGTGCGTTTCGGCATGCCCAATCCTCTTGTGGGTCCCACTTTTTAAAAAGTAAGAATGAAATCATAAAATTATGAAATTTTTTGCCACTCTGATTTCGAAACCTTGACCTCTTTTCTCTTTGACTATGGTTTTAACCATCCGAGTTACACAAGTTGCTGTGATTTAAATAACTAATAAATCTTTTAAATTTCAAAATCTATGATCAACCTGTCAATGGTTAAAATTTTTACTCTTGCCATATCAGCATAAGAGATAAAATCTTACATTAAATTTAATATAGGTTATTACACAGATGGTCATTTTTAGGATTTTTGAACTTTCCGGACACACTGGATGGGTTAGATTTTTCAAATTATGGCTAAATCTTAAAGTTTGATTGGATAACTACCAAGGTTGAGATTTTTCTTCCCTAGATATGATGTGATAATCCATCAAACTGGTCAGAAGATTACTAGAGTTATATACCCAATAGATGATAAAAAAATTTGGGTTAAAAGATTAAAATAATAAGAAAAATATAAGATGTAATACTTGTATAGATTTTGGTTAACACATGTACTAAGATTATTTTCTGCTTACTGAGTTTTATACTCATCTTTTTCATTTCCTCTTACAGATAGAACATCCCAAGAAAACTAAGGATTTCAAAGGAAAATTACTGAAAAGAGAGATTTTTAAATAAATTCATTTTATTTGAATTTTGTCAAGATGTAGAAAAATAACTTTTTCATGGCAGACATGTTTAAAGATTTAATTGAATTGGATGTAATAGGTTTTTATAGAAATTTTATATTACACACATTTTTTCACTATTTGTCTATTAGCGCTTTGTCGTGATGAATTTAATTATTCAACTATGATAGATCTTGAGAAAACTCATCTTACTATACCATACTGGAGTGGGTCATCACACTCCACTGCATAGCAAATCTAAAAACACCCCTGGAGTTCCATGCATGGCTAGGTGCGCTAAGCAGCCCTAAGACACCACCATCGAGCCTGTGGCTCAAACTTCAAAGTTTAAAACCAGGAGATGGATATAAAACCAGGAGATGGATAGGGGGTGTGATGAAAAAAGATGGGGGTGAAACCATTAATTTTCTGGTGATAGTAATATCATTAATTAGAAATACTAGAAAGAGTCGCTCATTAATAAGGAAATAAAAAGCCCGAACCACAGCGTGGCAGAGAGCTTTCGAGAAGGAGAGGTGGGCCTTCTTCCCTGTCTTTTCATAAATGACCAACCTGTCCATTTCAGTTATTAGGCTGCAATTACAGGCCACGCCCATATTCCGATCCCATCTTTCTTTTTATTTCTTATGTTTTGTCTCCCCTTTTTCATTCTTCTTCAGCAATGGGTGCTTCCCTAGCAGAGAAGCGCGCAACATGATGCGCAGGTCCACGTCATGGTATATGATGGCTTATCTTTTTCACTGCCACCTCCAGATGAACAAATCAAGCTCATCGTACAGACAAGCACACACCCAAATGGTGGTTTTTTTCCCTCGTAATCAGAAGCGTCACAAAATAGATGAAACAATTGAGATCCTCAGTACGATCGATGCTCTATCATATGGGTAAGGACTGTGACATTCTAGTTACTCTTAAAATTCATTCCATATGCGGGCCTACATCAAGTTATACCCCCGTGAGGGTCAATTTAACCTTGATCCTATTTTTAAAATTCTAATATAACCCTATTTGTAAATTAAGTTAGGTTGAATTAAACTCCATCCAAATCCAAACTTACAAAATTTGGGTTTAGTTTAAGTTTACATTGACTTTTCTTGCACTACACGTTTTGACTAGTAAGAAATATGCTTATAACATATAGATTTCTAATATATTCACGGTGAAAATAAATATACAAGGAAGCATAGGGTAATGCTAACTTTCAAAAGAAAGGAATAGAGATAAGATTAAGTTTTGAAGTTGCAACTGTATTTTGAATAATAAGAGATGGGTTATAAGTTAAATCGAATTAAAAGATAAATGTTGATGATTAAATTTTTAAGTAACAATGAAAAGGGTTACAATTTGTAGGGATAAGATAAATGGAACCTTGCAGGAGATGAAGAGACTTCTGCACCTCTTAGCTTTTACATGGTGTATCCCCAAGCACACATGTTGGTGTGTGAGATTCAAATCTTGCCCATGCTTCTCTGCCCAATCACCTTGTCATGGATTGTCCACTTCCAATGATTGGGCTTAAAAATGGGCACACCTCTCTTGTTTTAAAAGGCAAGAAAATCTTAAAAATGACTCTGATTATTACATATATATATATATATATAATGTGATGGGAGGTTGCCATTGACAATGCTCTGGATTACCATGTCACATGCTAAACTGCAATCCCCACAAGCCACATCAATTTTGATTTACTAATTAAGAACAGCGGCAGAAACAGTCAAACTCACCGGTTTTTATAAATGTAATTTATAAAATTCTTCGAAACCATTAATACCTACCTCGCTGTCTGACAAGTCCCAATTTTTATCTGCAACAAGGCAGGCGTGTGTAAGAAACATGAATTGATTGGTCAGAAGGCAGCCCGATAGACAAGCTTTGGTAATTCACCAAGTGAAGAGTGCATTTTCTAGGGCATTGCTTGAGTCCAACAGCGTGACCAGGTCATTGAAAGGAGCAATTGAACGCTTCCGCAGTAAATTGTCATGCAAATTGAGGTAAGGAGATGGTTAGGGATGTATGATTTTCACTTTCATCAGCTAAATTATAAGTTTAAGCTCAGAAATTAACTCTTTCAAATCAAATGGAGTACTAACATTTCATGGGCATTTAAGGCCGTGATGATTTGGGACATAAAGGGCGTAAAATCACATTTACTAACTTCTCTACGTAAACTAAACCAATTAATAGATGGACAGTATAAAATTTATTTTCAATACTTTATTAGTTATATTTCCAATGAAAACTCCACAAATTATGTATAAGATATATATATATATATGTGTGTGTCTATTTTAATGTTTAGGGAAAATACCGTAGCATACTCAAGTGGGATACATTTTTAAAGGGTGTATTTTACGGTCTGCTTGGGAACGAGGAAAAGAAGAGTGAACAAATAATGAAAAATAGAAAGAATAATATGATATAATAGGGGTAATAATAAAAATAAAATAACTATATATTTTATATTAAAAGATGAAATATAATAATTAAAAATATAAATAATAATAATAAAATAAAATTATTAAATAGTTAATATATCAAATTATATCAAAATGAGTAAAAAAGAAAGATAAAATTTCTTGATTACTGGATGGAGCCATAATAAATTATTTTTTTATATTAATATAATTAACAGATGCCTCTTATTTTCTTTACCAACGTATTTAATTAAAACAATAAAAAATAAGACGATTTAAATTGTATAAAAGAGGATTGTGAGCCCGCCAAGCTGCTTGCGTAACACGTGAACCTGTTACAAGTGCAATATCTTACGATTCTTACCCGGTCTCCCGTCGCCGGGCTATCCCTACAGATACGGACAAGCACCGGTCTAGCCATGCCGGTCGATGCCCAACAGAGCTGTCTGTACTCCGTACCTAGCCGTGGTACAGCCACCCCATATTTTACACACGCCCTTGGATTCTGCCACGTGTGGATCGCCGATGGAGATGGGATGGATACGGATCGCCAGCTGGCCTCCATTCATTCGTACTAAACATGGTACGGTGGAGAGTATTTTCATCTTTATACATGCAAGTCCAGATGTCCTGTATCGCTTCATCTGAACCGTCCGTGTTTACTAAGCCAATGACGGACGAGACTAAACTGCCTTTGTAAGCCTTAGGTTGTTTAAGATAATATAATTAAAATATGTAGATAAATTAAAATAAATAATTTTAACAACTGCTGATTTAATAAATAACAATGGGTAAATTTTAAACTTAGTAAAAAGTAATTAAAATATTTACATCTCTATTTTATTTTTTCATTTAGAGAGTTTATTTTATCTGTATTTAGTTGATGGTTGCTAATATCGTTTTCATCTGTTTAGGTAAAAAGGTAGGAATTTTTCTCAAGAAAAAGATAAAAAGAAATTGATGATAGAAATGATTTGATATATTGAATGTTTTCACATTTTGCACTATTTATAGAGATAATTTAGAAAAATAAAAATTTAATTAGCCATAATATTTTAGCTTATGTTTTTCATAAGCCCCATACTTATTTTAACCAAATAAGTTATAAGGAATCAGATAATGAATAACTCAGGGCATGCCTGTAAGGAGGGTTTAGAAGGAGAAAATAATTTTTTTCTCAAAATAAAAAAAGGATGTTAGGAAGATATTCCATCACATAAGTTATAAAATTAATAAAGATAAAATAGGTAAAATTATATATTAAATTAAAGAAAGAAATTTCTTTAATACGATATACATACATATATATATATATAATTTTTTTTTTCTTCCCCACTTCCTCCACCCACACCCCCACTAAAAAACAAACGATTCCATTAATAGCTGACAAATTCCATTAGCATAATTCTATATTCATTCCAAGACTATAGAGTATAGACTCCAATATTTCAAGGGTGTTATTGATTATTGAGTAGAGTAGGGATCTGCTATGCCATTTCTACGCATGCGCGAGCGACGCGTGCTCTACCTTCCGCGGGTCAAGATCTCCGCAGCGAGATTGCGATTTTCAGCTGACGTGGGTGACCGTAAGGCCCAACGGTATTTTTCCCATTTCTTCTTCCGCGTCAACAGACTATGACCGTCTCGACTAGTATGAAAATACATCTCCTACAGAAGAAAACAAAAACGCAGGCATTAGTGGGACTCTTTCAAAACACGCGCTTAGTGGATCAAGTTCGAGTTTTTGTCACTTTCCATGTGGATCACTCGACATTTTCTTTATCATTACTTGCTTGGTCAACATCAAGATTGATTTCTTTTTGTTTGTTTAAAAACAAATTATTTGAGGAACATATGGGTTAGTGTGATCTCCATCAGCAGTGGTGATGATCTGGACAGGTGCATTTCGTTTTTCCATGCTAGGCAGTTGGTGACTGCTACTTTGTAAAGCCTTCTAAGTAACATGGGTCTCTGTCACCCATTTGTTTGTTTGCCTTAGATGGAGCTAACATGAAATCCAATCCAATCCATTCAAGGGGTGCCTCGCTTCAAACTGTTGATAATTTAGAACACCATGCAATAAAGAGGAAGCTTAAAAAGAAAAGAAAAAGAAAAAGGGGTTCTGCATGCTAGTATTGATGTTTTCTTAATATTAGTTAATAAGACTTCGTTGGGATAGGATGTGTGTTTGAAAGAGGTTGTGTTAGAAAACAAGGTATATTAAAAAGGTGCACTGGGAAATTATGTTAGTCAAAATAGGCATTTCAAGAAATAAGTATTGATGAGAAAGAATGGAATTATTAATGGCATCTAAGGCTTCAAAAGGAGTATAAAAAGGAGTGCGGCATATGGATCATGACCTGAATATATGTCATCAGCACATCAGCAACTAGCCGTTAAGACCTGGACAAATGACTGACTTAATGAAGAGAATCTTTTAGGTAGGTTTGTTTCTGATATGATGTTTTGAAATCTTATTCTAATGGAAGGGATATTATTGGGATATATTCTTTTATGTGATAAACTAAGGCTAATTAACCATGCAAATCTCGTGCATAGAATTAGAACAGCTGAAATTTAAGTTTTGCTATTAAATCTAAACAAGAAAAATCAAAG
>JAYJMB010001361.1:0-16743 GCA_036873735.1 Pouteria campechiana
GCCATCACCTCTGTCTCATATTTAGCTCTTTTTGAGTGAAAATGCACTTCAAGCTTTTATGATCTGTGTATATGTCACACTTTTCACCACAGAGATAATGTCTCCATATTTTTAAGGCAAATATGATAGCTGCCAACTCTAAATCATGGGTGGGGTAGCTACGCTCATGAGGCTTCATCTGGTGTGATGCATAAGCAATAACATTTTCATGTTTCATCAATACGCACCCTAATCTATGTTTAGATGCATCACTGTATACTATAAATCCACCTCGTCCCGTAGGAACTTTCAAAACTGGAGCTTCTACTAGCCTCCTCCTTAATTCCTGGAATGCTGCCTCACATTGATCATTCCATTTAAACTGTGCTCCCTTATGAGTCAACTGTGTAATAGGTACATCTATAGTAGAGAATCTCTCAACAAATCATAATTACTTGCCAATGCTAGAAAATTGCAAACTTTTGTTACTTTAGTAGGTTGGGGCTAATTTACCACACCTTCAATCTTATGTGGATCTACAAAAATACCAGTTCCTGATATAATATGTCCCAAAAATGCTACACTATTCATCCAAAAGTCATATTTCTTTAACTTGGCATACAACTTTTCTTCTCTCATTTGCTGCAAAACCAATCTCAGGTGAGTTTCATGCTCCTCTTTACTTTTGGAATAAATCAAGATGTCGTCAATAAATACGATCACAAAGTGATCTAAATATGGCCTGAATACACTATTCATGAGATCTATGAAGACTGCTGGAGCATTAGTAATCAGAATGGCATTACTAAGAATTCATAGTGTCCATATCAGGTTCTGAATGCAGTCTTTGTCATATCTATCGGCTTAACCTTCATTTGATGATAGCCTGACTGAAGATCAATCTTTGAGAACATAGTAGCCCCTTGCAACTGATCAAGCAAATCATCTATATGAGGCAATGGATACTTATTCTTAAATATCACCTTATTGAGCTCTCGGTAGTCAATGTATAGGCAGAGACTACCGTCCTTCTTCTTCACAAATAGGATGAGACCACCCCAAGGTGACACACTAGGGCAGATAAATCCCTTATCCATCAACTCTTGCAACTGCACCTTCAATTCTGCTAGTTTCACTGGTGCCATTCTATATGGTGCTCTGGATACGGGTTCTGCCTTAGGCTGAAGGTCAATACTGAACTCAACTTCCGGCTCTGGAGGTAATCTAGATAGTTCTCTTGGAAACACATCTAGAAAGTCTCTCATAACTGAGATATCCTCCACTAATCTATGCTCATAGTGCACATTACGATGGAAATCAAATATTCTTCATGCCCCTTCCGCACTAAACTAAGAGCTCTCATAGCAGAAATCAACTTGGGAGCTTCTCTTGTAGATGAACTCTGAAAAGTGATATCTATCTCATCAGGAGTCTTCAAGATCACTTGTTTGGTCATGGAATTTATCTTGGCTTCATGCTTAGCTAGCCAATCCATCCCCAATATAATATCTAATCCTTCCATGTTTAATACTATCAAATCAGCATAGAAACATCTGCTTTCAATTACTATAGAATGTCATAACATTTTTCTGAGGCCGTACTAACTGCCTTTAGCGATGTGGAGATCTCTACCAATTGATGCATGGGATGTGTAGACAAGCTAGCTTTATGAACAAACGAAATGGATACAAAAGACTGGGAAGCACTAGGATAAAATAAGACATATACCATATAGTTGAAGATGAGAAGATTACCTGTAACCACATGATCCATTGCCTGTGCCTATTACACTATGGTAGCCTGTACAACTACTGTAGTTTGGGGTCTTTGCTCTGAAAATTGTCTCCCTGGCAGTATATACGTCCCACGACCTCAGCCTCTCATCTGTGGGCCACCACACTTAGGCTGGGGAGGTGCCCTAGAAGCAACACTCTCACTCTTTCCTTGAAGAGTGAGACAATGCAGTCTAATGTGGCCTGGCTTGCCACACTGATAGCAAACAATTGGTCTCCTCTGCTCTGCTCCTCGTGGCTGGTTGGCTATCTGGCTCAACTCTTTAAACTGAGCAGGGGTCTGCCTAGTAGGCTTCCTTCCCTCTCTCTTGAAAGCAAGACAATGTGGCTGGATATGTCCAGGCTAGCCACAATGATGACATGTCCTCTCAGAGGTGACTCCATTACTTTGCTCAGTTTGAAGCTTCTTTCTCTGCCCCGAATCACTAGTCTTGGCGCGTCGCCTCTCTTGGAATTTCTGGCACTCTTCTTTTTCCCTCTCTACTATTCTGGCCCGTTCTAGGATATCCTCATATCTAGTCAACATAAAGAGGGTCACGTTCTACCTGATGCTCCATCGTAGACCCTCCTGAAATTTCTAGGTTGCCTCTACGGAGTCTACTTGGGCCCATGGTACGAATCGGACCAAGGAGCGGAACATAATGGCGGAAGAGTCTATCTCTAAACTCTTTCCATGTCAAACCAGCTCCTACAGTTGGCAAGGTCAAACTCTCCGTCTTCTACTAGCGTTCGGCCTTGCCCTCTAGCTGGTAGACAACATAAAATACCTTGTGCTCCTCTAGACACTGCATATAAGTGAATACCTTCTTCATCCTGAAGATCCAATCATCCACGACCCTTTAGTTGCTCTGGCCTCTAAATACTAGAGGCTTCATATTGTGGAAGGCCTTCATGTTTAGCCCTGAACTTTGGTGCATCTGTAAAGTCTAGCCCACTTCCACTATCGACTCTAGCACACGGGCAGCCTCCCAGCGAGTCCAACAATATGAGTAAGCTCATCTGCTGGTCTCCGCTAAGCCTGTATGAAGTCCTGCACTATTTTGGTGAGGTTAGCTACCATTGCCATCATGGTAGCAAACTCTGGTCCAACTCCTAGTACTGTACCACCAGTCCCTACTAGCTCCTGTATGGTCTCTGGTTGCTGCCTCATCTCAAGTTCCAGAATAACCTCTTCTTCTGCCTCATTAGAGCCTGGCCTTGAGCCATTGCCTCTAGTTGGCTGACTCTGCTCTCTCTGATCATCTCTAATCATCACACCTGTGTATCAGGATTGAGTGGTTCGCCTTGGTGGCTCCTCCTCCACCATGGGCGCTTTGCCCTTGTCCACTTGCCTCTTAGGTGCTATTACTGCACAATATCACATTCTCAGGTCATATATCTTAATATTACATTTCTAAGTCATACACTTGCATAACATACTTGCTTAAGTTCAATGACTCAAAATGAAAGGTTCATGTTTATAGGCTAAACTAACGCTTCCCCATGTTTTTGAAATATATTAATGCAACCTAAGCAATTCATTACTTAATGATTTGACAGTCATACTTCACACTTATACCACCTTGGGTGCATTAGGCTCTGATACCACCTATAACACCCTCCTTCCTATAACGTTACTAGTGGTAAATTCAGAAGAAATTACAGCAGAGTCTCCCTTGATTTACCACCGTTATCCTGTATACAACATGCTAAACCACAATAATTATATAACAAATACCCTCAAATATGCAAATATAATATGGCCACCTCCAGGCTCTACCATTTTCTACACAAATTATATAACTGCTACCAGGATCGGGGCACACTGTACCCTAGCTATCAAATCATATACACCCACGCCATAAAATGATATGTAAAACTAAGTAATTATACATGTCTAATATACATCCAACATCCATTCAATAATATACATCATTATACATCATGAAAATGAGTAAAGCTTCTATTGGTGTCACGACCTAGCCCTGTCATGAGACCTAACACCCTGTTGGGCTCCGTCCTTTGACATGTCATCTAAAAATTTAAATAAAAGGTTGAGTCTGGGCAAAACTCAGTAAGCAGGTAAGCGGAAAAACATGACTATAAATAATGTAATAAACAATAGCAAATAGAGTACTAAATACTGATACAAACAGGCAAAACATGTAATGTCATATGCAGGATGTCATAGTCAGTCAGTGGCTAAGTTATTAAGATTTTAATGTTAACATCTCATTAATTATTTCATACACATACTCATAATGATATTGTATATATAGTTAATCGGTCAATACTAGCTTGAATACCAATACGTCATACTGCACTTTTTTTTATCTGCCAATCCACGATTATCTCTTGTACTAGTATACTGCTCCACCATCATCCACACACTCCTCCCCGAGAGGCACATAAACCAAAACATTACCCTTTTACTCTTCAGCGCGTCAGGTCCATCCTGGCACTCCTGGCTAGAAGCCTGCCTGGCCCACACAGCCATATTGCTGTATCCAGTGGCACCTCGCCCTCATCACCTTACAAGAGTATTGGTTCTCCATAAACATGCCTACACAAGCTACTCTGGCCAATCATAGTAATCAGGCCATCGAGGCCAATAGCAATGCCTGACCACGCCGGCTGCCCACACAACTGCCCACTGGCCAACCAGGCCACTCCTCACCACATGGCAAACATAGGTTGGCCCCATGGCCATTATAAAATACATATATGAGCCACACTGGGCTTTGTGCCAATCAAGCGCCAAAACTAAAATTTACCATAACTCTTAGGAGCGTAGAATACATGTACATAATTTATAAATTAAAATTCTTATTTACTATTTTATAAATATCCAATTGACCTAATAATATTTTTGTAGATTCCTAATAATATGAAAAATGTTTGATCCAAATTTCAAGTCAAAATAATGTAAATGATCAATTTAAAATTAAAATATGAACATATAAAGAAAATATATTAGACGAAATTATACATCTCTTTTGCCCCTCAAATTTTTACATCAATTTAACATAATATAATAAAATTTTGGTAAAAGTTTTAGCTTAAATTAATTCAAAATGTGAAGATTAAAAATAAAGCAAAATTTCAAAAGGGTGGGACACTATCAACAGTTAATTTTTAGGGTATTTAATGTTCATATTTTTTTGAGGGGTCAAATAGTTGAATTTGTTCATAAAATTTGATATGATAGTATTAAGTTATATATATGTTAACTTTAGATTTTTAATTTTGTAAAATAACATCATTAAATTGGGTTTTAATCAACCACAAGAGGAGTACTTGGTAAGGCATTCTGTCAGTGCACTGTTCATCCGAATTCCTTTGTTTTCAATGCAATTAAATTCATGCTAATATAGTAAATTAATTATGGTTGCATGGGGAAAATAATGCATGTTTAAAATCATATAACTCATATACAAAAATTTTAGATTACAAGTGCCCAAATTGTAATCATTTAAAAAAATCAAATTGAACTTAAAATAACTTAAAACAACTACCTACTTACCTTAATTAATTGAGAAATTTGCATAGCTCTCACACTCCAATTTCCACCATCTAACAAAGCCTTAATTTCTTATTAAAGTTTCAGCAAACCCCCTTGAATTAGGGTTTTAAATTCATTGAAGATAAATCAACGTTTGCATAATATTTTTTCATAAACAACATCACCATTTAAATTAGATCAAGTACTTACCTTAATCTTCAAATTCCTTTGGTAGGTCCTACTGATCAATAATATTTCTCCATGTTTGGGTGACTACCACTTTTTGATCTCAAGAGAAAATACATCTTATAGCCTACTAATTACTTGAATCAACATTTGCCATGGATCACTTAAAGCAAAATTGCCTAAAATGGAAAATTGGGATGATGGGGAAAGAGCATTTATGTTGGCTAGCATGGGCTCGAAGATGAGAATGATGGAAATGAGATGGGCATTGCAAAAACACACCTTTTATACTGTTTTTTAATTTTGGTAGTCTATGCTCTACCCACTTCCATGCACATTCACTCTCTTGAATTTTCAAAATGCTATCAAATTATCATTCTTTACATATGTGAGTCATCAATTTAATATATCATATGCCCAAATCAATTTTCCATCTATTATTTTCATAATTTCATCATTTATTTGTCAATTAAATTTGATTAAATTGAAAATTTTTAAAAATTACTGGCAGCTCAGTTTTTCAGCTTTCCACATGTAATTTTTAATTTCTCTTCACCTATTAATTATTAATTGACATATGTACTCATCATCCTCATATTAATATAGACATTTCATCCATTTTTTATGATTTTTTAATAATAAAATTCCTCAAAAATTTAATTTTACAGTATGTTGCATTTTACAATATGTTGCACTGGAAAAATTACCGAAACTTTACAATAGGGAAAATTTACATTTTTGAAATTTCTAGGTCCTTACATAAAGGATATCCAATTTGTTGTGAACAAGTATGTTTGGATCATGTGATATATTCTTTATATTTAACATATCTACATGTTTTTGGAACAATAAAGATTGTGGTCTTCATTGTATAATTGTATGTGAATGTTATTGGATTTGATGATTTAGCCTCATAGCTATGTAGTGAAGATGTGATTGCTTGGTAGAGGCTATTCATGTTCTAGATCAAAATAAGCTATTATGAATTAATTATTTTTTATTATTTTTTCCTACTTACTGAGTTGTCCAAACTCATGCCTTCTTATTTTATTTTTTAGGTGACAGGCCAGGTAAAGAATCCCAACTATGAGCTGGGGCTGGTGATTAAGAATAGAAAACTTGTTTGATGGTATGATTAATTAGAATTGGAATCCCATTGTATATTTGTATAATGTCAGTTTGTATACTTTTATTAATTGCAATTAATGTATATGGTAGTGTAATGGCATGTCATATTAGTGGGAAATGTGTATGTCATCGAAATGGATTATAATATTGCCATCATGGGGCGATGCAGGTTCTGGGCTGTGGATATAATGGGCTAATTTAGTGAGTTATGTTCTTGCTGTATGATTATTAAATTCAAATGTTATCTTTGATGATAAATATACATGCTTATGTTTTATATTAAAAATTATGAATATTGATATTAGGAATTTATTTGATTAATGTATATTAGGTGTAAATTCATAAAATTCAAGGTAGATTTTGCCAAATTTTTGGTAGAAGTTCCCTTAAGAATAGGAAAATTATTGACAAGAAGGGGAATGGTAGCGTCCCACATAGGCCTTAATAGAGAACAATCTACGGGATAGCCAAAATGCATAGAGTGGAGGTGTGGGGTATTACACTATTGTTCAGTGGAAAGAGGCATAGAAATATATATCTAGTTCATTTAGATAAAATTATAGAAAATTGCCTAATAGCTATTAATGATGACCCATGGTTGTGGCACAAAAGAATGGGACACATCAAGTTGTCCAATATCAAATCTTTATGGAAGAAAATCTAGTAAATGGTCTAGTGAAGATGAAATATGACAAGAATCAAATCTGTGAAGCTTGTCAAATGTCAAAATAGACTAAAGGGTCTTTTTCTCTTAAGAATGAAGTGTCCATATATAGACCACTAGAGTTATTACACATAGATCTTTCTAGACCATCATATATTATTACACTTGGAAGGAAAAGATATGTGTATGTCATTGTAAATGATTACTTGAGGTTCACATGGGTAGTCTTATTAGCTAGCAAAGATGAAGCATTTTAGATGTTCTCTATCTTTTCAAAGCTTGTCCCAAATGAGAAGCAACTTTCAATTTTCTCAATTCGAAGTGACCATGGTAGCGAATTTGAAAATAGAAAATTCGTTGACTATTTTGAGGAAAAAAGAATTTACCATAGCTTCTCATCCCCTCGAATAAAAAATAGGATAATTATAACGCTCTGCACCCTCACCCTATGCATTTTCACTGCACCAAACTGGGACCAATGCATGATGCTACCACTTCCCTTCTACTAAAGGGAATTCGCCTCATAATCTCACCATTTCCCTATTTCTAAGGGAAATTCTACTAAACTTTTGGTAGAGTCTTCCCTATATTATGGGAATTTAGACCTGATATACATTTACGAATTATATAAAATTTACATATAAAAAAATAAAAAATCAACATATTAACAATAAACTAACTAAACTCTCCCACTTACCCAAAACCTAGAATCTACTATGTCCCATAACATGCTCCAGTTTAATATCAATACATTTATCATTAAACACACCATTACATTATATTATAGATCATATGAATTCTTTAAATTACAATCATATAATTACATTATGAATTACAATTAAACACCAATATACAATGGGATTCTAATCCCAACATACTATCATACCACAAGAATAGGTCTTCTAGCCTTGCTTACCATTCCCAATCCATAGTTGGGATTCTTTACCCAACCTGCTAGTTAAAAATAACATAAGAAGGCATGAGTTTGAGTAAACTCAGTAAGTAGGCATAATAGAAAACAATAATAAAATAATTGTATGTTCATAATCATATGATCTACTATATCATGAGCCATGGGGCTAATCCATCTCAAATAGTGCCATTCTGGCACAAAATAATTAAATCACATCTATGTCACTCTAGGCACACCACATCTATGCCATTCAAGCACCATGTATTCACTAATATCATTACTCTGGACTCCTTATATCTATACTAATGTATTTGTGCTATTTAGGCACCACATATCAATTCATGCCATGCAGGCATCCACATGGGCAATCCATGTACCCTATCATCATCTTTTAACGAATACAATACCATGGAATGCTTACCATTCCATTAATACATACCTTTATTCAATTTCCACATAATGACTCTTGAGATATTCTCTACCCCCCATTCTTCCATAATAACAAGATGTTTGAGATATAACTAGTCTCAACAATTTCCTTATTGTATATATCTATTACAACCACCATTCATGGGATTTCCAAAATCCCTATCCATATATGTATGCTTATAAGCAGTTGAATACAAATCACTGTTCCCTTTCAACAATATATTCGAAAGATAGCCTACTTATCTTGAGTGAATCACTATACACTCTTCAAGTTCCATGCCTTTTCATCATTCTCAGATCATCTTGCATAGAGCAACAATCCCATTCATTTACAAGACAATTGTACTACGGTATATCAAGCCCAATACTTATTCCTTTTACACATTTCTAATTCAATGAGATTATCAAACCTTCATTCATTATTAAACATGTCCACCTTTCAAGCACATAGCTATCTTTAGAGTGCAACACTACACTTTAACATTACTAATCATTCCTCTAGGCATATTAGACAAATGATCTAATGCCTCACAGGCATTCATTAAGTGTAATTTGTTCTATAACATGGATTTAGGGATTTTAATTCTCAAATACACAATGATTTATAGCATATTCAACATCAAATTTACCTTAATAACATGCTCATCATGCATATAACTCAATTAAACCAAGCATAATTGCATTTTTATGGAAAATCCCCATGTTCACTATTCGTAATTAACTGTTCACATCAAGAACTTATACATGATCATATTTAATCAAGTCTAAACCATACTACAATCATTGTAATCAAGTTATTAAGCAAATTTCCTTATCAATCATACATTTCATACTAATTTTCCCCCTAGGGTTACTGTTAATGAATGGGGTTAATGCATAATCATGATTTTCCAAGTTTATATCATGCCAAAATCATCACAAGGCATGCTTTACTTATTTTCCCCATGGTTTAATACTCAAATCTTTCATTTTTCCCAAGATCCCCAAAATTTACTATTTCTGAAACCCTAATCATGCCAAATCATGAATTCTTATGCCCAAATCATGCCAAACATGTTATAAATCATTTATTGATTAAATTCCCCATCGAATTTAACATAAAACCCATGTAAATCCCACCATTGCACTATTTACTAAATTGGTTCTAAACCCTAGCAAGGTAAAAACATCAAATCGGATGGAACCAAATGAACTTACCTCAAATTCATATGTGGCTTCCATTTCCAAGCAAGGCTTCAAATCCTCAAGAACTCCCCATAAGTTCTAGAAAACTCAAGAACCCATCTTGGTCCATCGCTTTAACAATGGGTTTTTATGATTTGGGTTAATGGATGATTGATTGAACTCTTAAACTCATGTTTTCCCAACAAAATCAAGCCAAACAGGGTCTAAGATTAAGGGTTTAGGCATGGGGACGAAAGCAAAATGGAATGGAGAAAAAATGAAATGGAACAGGCAAAAAAAGAACGACCGAGCACATTTATCCCAAATAACACTAGTGCCAAAATCTAGTGTTGCGGCGCCCGCCCGTTTACCCACCGCCTTGCTCTCATCTGATTTGGTGTCGTCGGCGCCAGTTCCCTGGCTCCTTTTTTTTAAAATTTCTCTCCTTTTTCTCTATATTGCTCATATTTTTCAACCATAATATTTTCACATAAATTCTAACATTAAAATACATATTTAATCCTCTTTTTATATATTAATAAAATGCAAAAATTTTCCTCATATAAATCTAAATCATTCTAATTACTTTATTTCATAAAATACAACTTTCCACTATAGTTCATTTTCAATCACATTAATGCTGAAGCCCAAAATTTAACATTTCAGGTGTTACAGACCTCCCTCCTTACAAAAAGTTTTATCCTCGAAACTTTAAATACAAGTTCATATGCCAAAATATCATATCATTTTTTTTCACATCACGCTTCAGTTGTGCCCTCTAATGCACAAAAGTAAACAAATATACATTTATACCTTACGGATCTGTATCAGCATTATACGTTGGGCAAGGAAGCTTTTACTGATCATATGTCTAATCCATAAGAAGGATAACATATACACAAGATGCTCATAACAAACTTACTCAAATCAGTATAATATAACCACAATTAATCTGGCCATCAATGCCAATGCCATGGTATACAACCCTACTCAGATGATTACCTATGCAATTAACCCAACTAAGGGTCATGCACATGATGCATAATATACCACAGATATGTCATAGGTCACTCTACTTTTGGAACATATATCGATATCAATGCTTGATACAATCATCATTTGATCTTAATAGAGTTAAACATTTTTATTCATTATCAAATTCATAACCATATCAATCAAACAAAAAAACTTCATTTAGTATGCAACACTAGTCATGAAACTTTATAGTTTCATTCTTTCAATTTTAATTACATTATAAACCTATCATTTATACATTCAAATATGGTACATATATAGGCACTACCACGCTTCCCTATGTTACTCCAATCATAGCACAATCTTTATTCATAGTTTTACTTACAATTACTATAATTGCACATCACATCATAATAACCCAATACATGGCAATGTATTCTTTTATTAATGCTTTTTCTTGCACCACTTTCATGATATCCAATCATACATGGATAGACATCATGGTGACTTATCAATTTAGGTTGCATACTGATGATGCACATACTATGATAACGACCTCATATCTTGACACTCAATTACAAACTCAGCCTTCCATCCCTACACTAGGATGTATCTGCCCATGCTCAATCAGCCTCAATATTAAGGCATTAATCAGTCTTGTCACCAAGCCATCTCCATTCTCAAATCATGTCTACCATAAGTTTTTACCACATTTAGCCTAATTACTAAGGCTCCTATAATCACATATCATTATCATTTTCCAATCATAAATTTAATAACTATACATTATTCATCTCTCATTCTATCTAGACATTCTAGTTAACTAGGCGTCTCAATACCAAGCCATCCAGGCCTTCACCCTACATGGGTGTCAAGTTATACGAGCTGGCATCATAGCCAAACCCTAGGCCATTCGGGCCTCTACCCTACAATGGTGTCAAATCATGTTCAGGCTATCCAGGCATCCATGCCAAGCCCCATGCCATTTGGGCCTCTATATCATATTCGGCCATGCAGGCCATGCCTCCAAGGTATATCCAATCCGGCCAATTGGGCCATCACATCAATCAGCCGTATTAAATCTAAACATTCAGGCCCTCCTGCCATTTAGGTGTATCCAATCTGGCCATTCGGGCCATCATGCCATTTGGGCGTATCATATTAGGTCACACAGATCACCCATTTCTTTTTTCAATGTATAATTGGTTATCCTTGTAACCCTGTCTACAAAGGTGCTGTAGTCATGGTAGTATTATCTTACTGCTTATGAGATCCCGCCTTCATTAAAACTCAAGGATTTCAAATTTGCCATCTCCATCTACTGAGGGACTCAGGTGTATTGTTGCCTTAGACACTCTCATGATGGTTTTTTCAAACTAACCACCAACACATTAGTTACATAATGATGATTTTCACGAGCTTACCATCATTAACTCACTGGTTTATGTAGTGTGGTTTTCACAAGGTTACCACTAACTCACTATACACTAGTGGTTTTCACGAGCTTACCACCAACTCATTGGCATACATTATTAGACTAAGCTCAAACATATTTATATCACTTGTATAATTATTCATCAGCATCATATTTATGCTATCAAAGCATGCTCATTTCATATCATTCATTAGCAACTATGATCAATTCAACATATATGGCATTTAACATAAGTCATACTTATTTCGTTCCAGAATCATGAACAAATCATAATTACTTATTGCCATACAACCAAACCACATTAATCATGAACACTCTATACTTCATTCCACAGAACATATTAACAATCCTTCATTAATTCAATACATGAGCAACTCAACTCATGACAATACTATGCAATCCACACATTTAAACTATACATACTCTTATCATACCTTATTTAATCTCATGCATCCATTTACAAGCTTATACATACCTAAAATCAAAATTCCTTTTTCATGCATACCTTATGCATCATACTAACATTTTCACATCAATTCACAGTATCATGCGCTAATCATAGCATTTCAAATTTTCATGACAATATAGTATGCATTAATACCCCAATGCATACATCCACATTACAAGCATATTCATATTCATCAAAATTAAACACATTCTTTCAACATAACCATAGCTATTCATTTTTACTAAAACACATGTCTCATCAACTTACTTATGATTGGACTCACCATATCATTGGATTCGTATTTTAAAACCCTTGGACTAACATTCTTCCATGTTCTCCTGGGTTTACCAACTTGCACTGGCATGCCATTTTCTATTCCTTCCAACAACCGTTGGCATCTCTCAAATTGAACTTATCTCATAGATAAGTTAATGGGCTCTGATACTATCTGTAATGCTCTGCACCCTACCCTATGTGTTTTGACCACACCACATCAGGACCGACGTGTGACACTCTCACTTCCCTTCTACTTAAGGGAAGTCTTCTCATAATCTCACAATTTCCTGATTTCTAAGGAAAATTCTACCAAACTTTTTGCAGAGTTTACCTTATATTATGGGCATTTAAACTTGATATACATTTATAAATCATATAAAATTTACATATAACAAAAATAAAACATCAACATATAAACCATAAACTAACCAAACTATTCCTAGTTACCCACAACCAAGAATCTACTATGCTCCATGATGGCAATAACATACTCCAGTTTAATATCAAATACATTTATCATTAAACATGCCATTACATTATATTATATATCATATGAATTCTTTAAATTACAATCATACAATTGCATTATGAATTACAATTAATCACCAATATACAATGGCATTTCAATCCCAACATAGTATCATACCACAAGAATAGGTCTTCTAGCCTTGCTTACCATTCCCAATCCACAGTTGGGATTCTTTACCCAACTTGTCAGCTAAAAATTATATAAGAAGACATGAGTCTGAGCAAACTCGGTAAGAAGGCATAATAGAAAATAATAATAAAATAACAATATGTTTACAATCATATGATCTACTATATCATGAGCCATGGGGCCAATCCATCTCAAACAGTGCCATTTTGACACAACACAATTAAATCACATCTAAGCCACTCTGGTCATATCACATCTGTGCCCTTTGGGTACCATGTATTCACTTATATCATTACTCTGGACTCCTCATATCTATACTAACATATCTATGCTATTCAAGCACCACATATCAATTAATGCCATGTGGGCATCCACGTAGGCAATCCATATACTCTATCATCATCTTTTAACGAATACAATACCATGGAATGCTTACCATTCCATTAATACATACCTTTATTCAATTCCCACATAATGACTCCTAAGATATTCTCTACCTCACTATTCTTACATAATAACAAGAAGATGTTTGAGCCATAACTAGTCTCAACAATTTCCTTATTGTATATATCTATTACAACCAACATTCATGGGATTTCCAAAATCCCCATCCATATATGTATGCTCATAAGTAATTGAATACAAACAATGAGATCATCACTATCCCCTTTCAACAATATATTCGGAAGATAGCCTACTTACCTTGAGTGAATCACTATACACTCCTCAAGCTCTATGCCTTTGCATCCTTCTCAATTCATCCTATATAGAGCAACAATCTCATTCATTTACAAGATAATTTCATTATGGTATATCAAGCCCAATACTTATTCCTTTTACACAATACCATTTCAATAAGGTTATCAAATCTTCTTTCATTATTAAACCTGTCAACTTTCAAGTGCATAGTTATCTTTAAATTGCAACATGACACTTTAATATTACTAATCATTCCTCTAGGCATATAATTCAATAGACAAATGATCTAATGCCTCACAGGCATTCTTTAAGTGTAATTTGTTCTTTAACATGGATTTAGGAAATTTCATTCTCAAATACACATCATGATTCATAGCATATTCAATGTCATATTTACCTTAATAACATTCTCATCATGCTTATAACTCATTCAAACCAAGCATAATTGTATTTTTATGCAAAACCCCTATGTTCATTATTCACAATTAACTATTCACATCAAGAAGTTATACATGATCATATTTAATCAACTCTAAATCATACCACAATCATTATAATTAAGTTATTAAGCAAATTTCCTTATCAATCATATCATTTCATACCAATTTTTCCTCTAGGGTTACTATTTATGTATGGGTTTAATGCATAATAATGATTTTCCAAGTTTATATCATACCAAAATCATCACAAGGCATACTTTAGTTATTTTCCCCATTATTTAACACCTAAATGTTTCATTTCTCCCCAAATCCCCAAAATTTACTATTCATAAAAACCTAATTATGCCAAATCATGAATTTTTATGCCCAAATCATGCCAAGCATGTTACAAATCATATATTGATTAAATTCCTCATCAAATTTAACATAAAACCCATGTAAATCCCACCATTTCATTATTTACAAAATGGGTTCCAAACCTTAGCAAGGTAAAAACATCAAATCGAGTGGAAGCAGATGAAATTACCTCAAATTCATACATGGCTTACATCTCTAAGCAAGAATATAGCTTCAAATCCTCAAGAACTCCCCATAACTTCTAGAAAACTCAAGAACCCATGTTCTTCCACTACTCTCACAACCGGTTTTTGGGATTTTGGGTTCATGGATGATGGATTGAACTCTTAAAAATCAAATTTTCCCAACAAAATCAAGCCAAACAGGGTCTAAGATGAAGGGTTTGGACATGGGGATGAAGGGAAAATGGAACAGAGAAGAAATAAATTAGAACAGGTAAGAAAAAAAAAATAGTCGAGCGCATTTATCCGATAGGGGTGTTGTAAACCTCGTAATTAATTTATGGATTAATTTTGTGATTAAGATGATAAAAATATGGGGGAGATTTTCTTTTCAAATTTAGTGATGAATTTAGTGGAAAAATTATATTTTTCAGGCATGCATAGAATTTACCATGAATTTTTGGTAGCTCGGGAAATAAATAATGAATAAATTTTCAAAAATATTAAAATGGCCTAAATAGATGTGCAATATGTCAAAAATAATTTTAAAAGACCAAATTTGATGATTAAAAATTTATTTGAGTGATAAAAATAAAATTTGGGAATTTAAATGGGGATAAATAGAGTAATATTGGAAATTTAAGAAATAAATTCTAATAAATAGAAATAAATGCCAAAAATTAGTACATAATTATTTGAGGAATTAATTAAGAAAGGAGATATGATTTCCCAAGACTGAGATGATTTAGAGGATTATTAAATTAATTATAAACTTATTAAAATGAAAAATTCATTCTTAAGGTACAAAAATGCAATAAACTTGGGAAAAAAATTGGAAAAGGGGTCAAACAAGCTCCGATTTGGATGAGTTTTTTCTTAGAATTCTTAGAAAAATCCCAATTTTATGAAAACGTGGTTGGATTAATTATTTGGGGCCAATTGGATCAAAATTTGTGACTAGGAATCATGAATGGTGGAGATGAGAAGGAGTGGAGAAAGAAAAGACAAAAGAGGCATGCATTTTGCCAAGTGGCAAGAAAGAGGCATGCATTTTATCAAGTGGCAAGAAAGACATGCATTTTGCCAAGTGGCAAGAGCACACAACACCACACCCCCCTTCTCTCAAGCTTAAGTTCATGAGAGAAGCCCCCATTTCTCTCATCTCCCTCATTTTTTTCCAGCAAGTTCCATTCCCTTCTAAGCTTCATATTCCTCTTCTTGAAGCTCATGTCCATGGGACCATCCAAGCCATTGGAGGAATGATCCAAGCCCTCAAAGGAGAAGGCCATCACTCAAGCATCATAACCAGGTAGGTATACTTCATCCTGTTGATGAATTTTAGTACAAATTTGGGGCCAAATAATCTGGGTATAAGGGGCTTTTGATGGAGGAGTAAGAGAGATGAAATGCATATAGGATTCATGGTGTGGATCATCAATATGAAGCCACATGGACCATCAATCTTTAGACCATTTGTTGGGATTATATTATATATGATTTTGATGATAACAAAACTTGTATTAAATTAAGAAACTTGTATGCTTAGATCTCTAACGA
>JAYJMB010001362.1:0-16741 GCA_036873735.1 Pouteria campechiana
CCACTGCTAAACGTGCAGCTGCAAGTGATAGAACGTATGCAGTTAACACGAGAAGACGTGAAGGAGGTTGCATTTGCGTGGTTAAATCATGCAATCCATATAAAGTAGATGGACAAATTAGAAACATCTAAGTCATGACACGTTGCTGGAGAGGTGAATAAGCCCTTCTAGGCGTAAGTGAGCTGGTAGCATTTGCTAGAAGAAAGGTCAAATGGTGTTGACATGTGTTTACATCAAATTAGCTTTGCAGGCCAAGACATCAATGAAAGTGTTGCATTAGTTACACCTAATACGTGAAATGCTAGAGCATAAAAACCCATGAGAGGTAGCTATCTATTAGGATGCATCACCAAGAATTTATGAGACATAGGACATCTTAAACAAGCATTGCCTAATTTAATTGCATGATACCTACTTGGACATGCATGTAATCAATTAAATTTTGGTGGGATGGAAGTCCAAGTCATATTTAGGGGAATAAGTGTTTTATTTTCCAATTCATACATGGAAATTACATCAATGATACAATTAAAATTTAAGCAAAGCTTAGATTTCAAAAATAACTCCAAGTGTGCAAGAGAAATCCACATGGTGCAAGTGGGCATTCCCCAAATGCCCTTAATGGTGAAATTTGGCTCATTTCCAACATTGCCCCCATTAGTGAAGCTGGGCATTCCCAAAATGCCCCCAATGGTGAAGTTAAGCTCATTTTCAAGATTGCCTCTATTGGTGAAGCTCAGCATTCCCAAAATGCCTCAATTAGTGAAATTGGGCTCATTTTGAAGAATGTACTCATTGGTGAAGTTGGGCTCATTTCCAAGGTTGCTCCCATTAGTGAAGTTGGGCATTCCTAAAATGCCCCCATTGGTAAAGGAGACATTCCTAATCTAACCTAGAGGTGCAGCAGGACTCTAAGCATATAAATACCCCCTCCCTTTTCGTACCTGATATAAAAACTCTTTGGAATTGAAAACAAAGGACTTTCTAAGAGGCAGGAGCCTCTCCTGACACTAGTGGTCTTTGGCCACTAGTAATTTCTCTGGTGCTTGAGGGCACTCTATCATGGCCCCACTATAGTACACACATAGGTTCTACCTATTTATGGTAATGGTGGGTCCCAGTCATAATGGACAACAAGATAATGCTATATTGGACCTTTAAAATACATTAAAACCTGTTTAAATACTAATTAGACCTCGTAAATGGTAGAGTCACCCTAGAAATAACCCTTAAATCAGGAAGATACTGACATGCCCCCTCCCCATTGTATTAAAATAAATTAGTGACTATCATTAGTACTAATCACTATTCCTAGTGCTAATCATGATTAGGCTTAATTAACTCAAAGTGTAATTAAGCTTAATTTATGCAACTTAACTCTACAATCTTTCACAGATTAAAAGCAAAGATCGCCTGCGTCCAGTTTCCATGGGAGGTTGAAAAATAACTCATCCAATCACTCAATAGCCTAAGTTTAGGACCAGGTTATTAAGTCATGTCTCACTGAGTAACTAAGTTATTAAGTCATGACTCATTAAGTCAAACCTTACTAAATACCATTCACCAAATTACTCAAAAGCCTAAGTGTAAGACCAGGTCATCGAGTTATGACTCACCAAGTCATTGAGTCATGACTCATCGAGTCAAACTTTATCTAAACCATTTCAAATCAACCAAACCCAATCAAACTGGAGCACTCTTCCTAAGCTTCTCATGGGCAATTTAAAAGGGCTGAGCTAAACCCAGTCAACTTAGTCCACTATTCCTAAGCTTCTCATGGGTAATTAAGAGAGCGAGCAAAACTCAGTCTAACTGGCCCAGTCTTTGTAAGCTTCTCATGGGCAATGTAAGAAAGCTGAGCTAAACCAAGGTTACCTATTTTCTTCTTAATCTTTTTCAGGTCTAAACAAAATAGAGATCACCCAGTCCTGAGTCCTTCCAAGATAAGTAAATTGGGTCACAAACCTCTTGTTTTCTTCTTGGTCTCTGTTAGGTCTAAATACTAAAGAGTCCACCCAGCCCTTAGTCCTTCTAGGATATGCAAATTGGATCACAAATCGCCAGTTTTCTTCTTGGTCTCTTTTAGGTCTAAAATAATAGAGATCACCCAGTCTAAAGTCCTTCCGGGATGCGCAAATTGGGTTAGAAATTACCTATTCTTCTTGATATCTTCCAAGTTTAAAACAAAAGAGGTCACTCGGTTTTGATTCCATTCGGGACATATCATTTGGATCAAAACACTCATTCCTTAGGTTGACTTAAAGTCTAGTAATCTGATCTAGAGTCATGTCATCCTCTCTGCCCATTGGCTTGAGGTGGTTCATTAAATTTCAAGTCATCATAATGTGCTCGACAATCGCAAAGATAATACACATTTATTTGAGATAAAATGTATTTAATTTTTTAGGTCTTTAAATGCATTGTACTGTTCCTTTTAATTAAGGGTTTTCTTTCTTTGTGAAGATGTAGTTAGGATCACTTGTGGTATGAGATATGAATATGCAATTTTCTAAACTATACACATGCATGTGTAATTAATTGAGGACATCAATATAAAAATAAAAATTATTTGATTCAATTCAACAAATAATGAATTTTTTATTCCATTTTTGTTCCTCGTTTTTGTACTTGTTATAATGGAGACATGTATCATTGGTGGATCATCATTCTTAGCCATTAATCAAGCATGAACATGATGCTTAGATGATTAAAAGAAGATTAAATCAAGTTGGAAGGAAGAAAAGCTTAAAAATATTGTTCACATGATGAAATCACTATAGCAGCAAGAAATTTACTTTTAGGCACGGCAGAGCCCAAGGAAAGTCAATGCTTTGGGTTGAGTTTTGGGCACTGTAGTGTTTGGATGTGTGGAAGTGTTGTGTTTTTAGAAGGTATTGTATCTTTTGCACAAAATATAAATTCTAATCCATATTGGGGTGTAAACAAACTCTAATTTGGGTTATTTAAAGAGGGTTACACATCCAAAATAGGGAAAGAAATAACTTTGGTGAAGGAGTTCAAGTTTAAAAGAAGATTTGTGTACAAAAGCTATGAAAGAAGAATCATCTATAATTAGGGTTTCTTTGTTTCTTATTATTCTTTATTTAATATTTTCATCATGATTAGAATGCTTGAGATTATTTTTGATACTATCATGAGTACCTAAACTTCTTATTGTAGAGGAGAGATTGATCTTATGTGGATATTATGATTTGATTAATTAGTTATAATATTGAGAGTTTTCATTAGTTTATTTGTGATTTCTTATTCTTAACGCTTTCAATATATTGGTCATCTATTAAATGATTTTATATTTGGGATTTGACACTCATGAGAGGAAATTCTAGATAGGATCTAGATATTATAACATAAAATTCTAGATGACTCAGAAGAGCTTTTAGATTTTGTGAAATCATTTAAAAGAATCATAGATCTTAATACATTCTTAATCTTTCAATTTTTATAGGCATATCTAAATTGAAATACTTAGAATAGATACTTAACTCAGCACTCGGGAGAGAGAGTTGAGTGCCAGGAGAATGATAAATATATAATGAGCTGAGAACACCATGATTGAAACATAAGTGAAATCCATCTTCTAGGGCTTTTCTATCTTGATATCTTTCCACCAAAGTTTGTTTACTTCTATTTTTCATTCAATCTCTTAGTTTTTGATTTTCTAAATAAAGTTAGGATTATTTATTACAATAGCTAGTGAATAATAAAAATTTATAGCCCCTATGGAGATGATAACCTTTGTCACATCTTTATACTATAAAACTTGACTCTATACACTTGTGGTAGGAAGTTAGTAAAGATGTTTTTGGTGTTGTTGCTGGGGATTGTTTAAATTTTAATTGTTCACTAATATTGTTACAAGATAATTCTAGTTTTAATTTGAATTCTTATTTTTCACTTTATTTTGCATTCTTTCTCTCGTCTTTTATTTGATTCTCTTCCATGTTTTCTTGATAGTGTATGCAAATTCCTAGAGCAGCTGATTAGTTTCCTTTTGATCCAAAGATTGAAATAACACTTTGAGAAATAAAAAAGCAAAGCAAACCGAATCCAACATAATGGCTGACCAAAATCAATAGACATCGATCAATGATTATTTCAAGTCGATGGTCAATGATAATTATTTCAAGCTGATGTTCAATGATAATTATTCTAGAGTTTCTCATCCAACTATCAATGCCAACAACTTTAAGTTAAAGCCTACTTTGATCAACATGGTGCGACAGAAACATTTTAGAGGATCTCCAAGTGAAGATCCAAATATTCACTTGGCCATGTTCAAAGAAATCAATGATTATAACAAAGATGAATGGTTTGTCTGATGATGCTATTAAACTAAGATTTTAGAGAAATTGGTTTTACAGTAAAGATGAATGGTGTGTCTAATGATGCTATTAAACTGAGATTATGTTTTTTTCTTTGAGAGATAAAGCTAGAGGTTGGTTGCAGAGTCTAGAACTAGGAAGTATA
The DNA here is from genome assembly GCA_036873735.1 of Pouteria campechiana. Taxonomy (NCBI): domain Eukaryota; kingdom Viridiplantae; phylum Streptophyta; class Magnoliopsida; order Ericales; family Sapotaceae; genus Pouteria; species Pouteria campechiana. The sequence goes on from JAYJMB010001362.1 coordinate 4,489, forward strand.
GCCCCTTAGGATGAAATGGTTAAGAATTTTTTAGCTAAATTTTTCCCACCTGCAAAAATTGCATAACTCAGAAGTGAAATTGGACAGTTTAATGAGATGGATTTTGAGCCTCTTTTTGAATGTTGGAAAAGAAGATTTAAAGATTTAATTAGAAAGTGTCCTCAAAATGGTTTTCCTGATTGGCTTCAAATTCAATTGTTTTATAATGGGTTAAATGGTCAAACTAGGACAATAGTTGATTCTACTTCTAGAGGATCATTGATATGAAAAATCATGGCAGATGCTTACTCTTGCTAGAAGACATGTCATCTAACACATTCCAATGGTCTAATGAGTATTCTATGGTAAGAAAATTTGCTGGTTGTTTTGAATTTGATCCAATCACAGATCTCATTGCACAAATGTCATCTCTAACTCAGTAGTTAGTAATAGCTAATTCAACCTCAAATGGAGTTCCAATTGCTAGAGAGTCATCTTCAAAAACCATTGGATCATATGTGGATGCAGAAGAGGTGCAATATGTGAATAACATGAGCTACAATAATTATCATGGAAAAAACATAGCAACTCATTATCATCAAGGATTGAGAAATCATGAGAATTTATCCTATGGAAATCCTAGGAATGCCATGAACCCTCCCGCTGGTTTTCAACCTCAACCTCAACCAACAAAAAAAAGGCCCACACTTGAAGATCTTATGAGCACCATTATTATAGAAACTCAAGCAAGAATCAATATGAATGAAGAAATACTTGATAATTTTGAGATGAATGTGATGACATCTATCAAATCTTTAAAAAGTATAATTGGTTAACTTGCTAATGATGTCAACAATCCAAACAAAGGTGTTTTCCCAAGCAACATTGAGAAGAATCCTAGGGTAATGCAATGCTGTAACACTAAGGAGTGGCAAAGAATTGAAATCTTCAAAGAAACAAATGAGTCACAATCATTCTCAACATCAATGGATCAAGAAGCTAAACAAGCGAAAGAGGAAGAATAAAAGAAGCAAGAAGAACCTCAGAGGAAAGTTCACCAACCTTAGACAATTTTATTTCCAAACAACCCTCCAATTCTGAAAACTTTGCTTCCTTTTCTCAACATTTTCAAAAGAAGAAAATCAATGAATAATTTAGTAAGTTTCTTGAAATTTTTAAGAAAACTCACATCAATATTCCTTTTGCAGAGGCTTTGGAGCAGATGCCAAATTATGCAAAATTCATGAAGGAGGTCATGTCCAAGAAAAGGAAGCTTGAACATAATACATTGAAACTAAGAGAAGAGTCTAGTTTCATTTTACAGAGAAAGCTTCCATAAAAGTTGAAAGATTCGGGGAGTTTTACTATTCCTTATTCTATTGAAAATTCATCTTTTAAAGCATTATGTGATCTTGGTGCATCTAGTAACTAATGCCTTTGTCTATGTTTTAGAAACTTGGATTGGGAGAGGTGAAGCCAACTACCATTATACTACAATTGATAGATAGGTTTTTGACTTATCTTTGGGATATTATAGAAGATGTGTTGGTAAAGGTAAATAAATTCATCTTTCCAATTAATTTTGTTGTAATAGACATGGAAGAAGATCATGAGGTGTAATTGATCTTTAGAAGATCCTTCTTAGCAACTAAAAGGGCTTTGATTGATGTGCAGTGTGGTGAGTTAACCTTGAGGGTTAATAATGATGAAGTGAGGTTTAGCATTTACCATGCTTTAGATTGTTCAATTGAGAAGAATACTTGCAAAAGGATTGAGGTTTTGGATAATGGTGTCATAACTACTTTTACTGATGAATGTGTTTAAGATCCTTTGGAACAATGCAATGAAAATTCTATAAGTTAGGTTATTGAAAAAACTTGTGATGGCATAGAGTATGTTCTAGCTTTGATGTGTTACACGAGAAAAATCTAGTGAGATGATTGAACATTTTAATGAGGATGATTGAAAATCTTAATGAGGATTCAACAAGAGAAGAAATCAAAGCTAATTTGGAATTGAAGCAATTGCCCAATCTTCTAAGGTGCGCATTTTTTGGTAATGATTCTTTCTTTCTAGTAATTATTTCTTCTTCTTTTATAGGTGTAGAGGATGAAAAACTATAGTGATTCCAAGACCATGAAGTGAAGTTTAATATTTTCAAAAAGATAAAGATGCCCAATGAGAATAATGATTGCTTCAAAATCAATATTGTGGATGGAAACATGGAAAAGTTTTTAGAAAAGTCCATCGAATTATTTGAAATAGTATTGATTTTAGGATGTGATTCAAATGATGTTAAATTAATCAAGTATGTTTATCAACTAGGAGCACCAGAAAAAGTCCACAAGCCAATACAAAGATTTAAAGAACTGGAGCACCAAAAACCCAAAATTCACCTCAAAGATGGAAGGCCATGGTCGGGCTAAGATTATAAATAAAGTGCTTCTTGGGAGACAATCCAAGCTTTCAAACTTTCTCTTTCTTTTATTTCTTTTAATTATTTTAGTTTGTCAAATTAATTTTTAGTTGATTTTCTTGATGCAAATGACCCTTCAAATGTTGTTCACACAATTCAAAGTCACCATCATCCACCATTAAGGAGAGCATGCCCCCATAAAGAAGTCTCTTTCCTTCTTATGCATTTTTTTTAACATTGAGGATAATGTTTAGTTTATGTTTGGGGGTATTTGGGGATTTTCATTTCAATATCTGAGGCCATTTTTTTAATTTAGTTTTAATTTTTTAGATGAGCTTTACTTTTGATGACTTAGCTTAAAAAATCCAAGAGTAATTGTGTAAAATTATTAAATTTGAATTGGTTGGATTGATTGATTCTCTCTTGATAATCATTAACCTATGCTAAGTTTTTTATTATCATTGCACATGATTTAGAAGGAAGGATAAATATAACTTTGTGATTTAATGATTCTTATGATAAGTCTTTCTTTTTTATGAATGATGAAATTTTTATTGAGCACCTTATGTTATGATCATGCAAAGTATATGTGGATTAGTTGATGATATTGTGAATTCAATGATATATTTAGATTAACATGAGTATGCTAGAACTTGTCTGATTATCCCTCAAGGTGAAATTTAAGATGACATGTTTAGTTGGAAATGATTTAGGCATTCTTTGATCAGTTTGAGCCTTTTGAAGCTTACCTAATTCATCATTATCGCTAGTGTCCCTATTAAGCCTTAATGAAGAAATGACATATGCAAAGCATATGAAAGACCACCATTCGACTTTTCTTTCTTTAGCTTTATAATGTAGACCCTTTGAGCCTAAAAAATTATGCTTGACCTTTTAAGAGACATATTTGGTGCAAATGGTTATAAGAGATCTATGAGAAAGCAAAAGAAGATAAGTTTGGGAGTATTAAAAGGAAGAATGCCAAAAAAAAAGAACAAAAGAAAAGGAATTAGTAAGGATTCATCCTTTAATTGGGGGGAGGGGTCACATCCCAATGAACTCAAAAGAAAATAAGTTTGGTGGTTTGGTAGTAATACAACCCATAGAAAAAAGGAAAAACATGGGAAAGAAAGAATTTGTGAAATTCTTATCCTTTTGTTTGCTAACCAAATTCAAGGCCCCATTACAAGCATAACAAAGACCTACTGATCCAAGTGGATATAGTTATCTACATTAGTGGAGAGGGATTATGAAAAGCAAGCCTATGAGATGTTTTGTGGAGATCATTAGAATTATCAGTTTGCATATTATTGATTGAAAAACATGCATGTAGTATGCGATTGACAAAGCACACACAATTTCATTGATGGGATTGATGAAGCATGCGTTCATGAGATTATTTGGCTAGCTTTTTGAATGATTTCTAAGTTATGTGTATATGTGTGATCCACCTAGCATGTTTTTGGTTGTTTGAGAGAGATTATCCATGATGTTTCATGATTTTATGGTTGCTATTTATCTTTAAACCTATTGTAAGAAAATTTAGTACAACACTTGATCTCCTCGATGTATGGTCTTTCATTCTTTCACACTAAATAACCATATACTATTAAATTAAGAAGTTGGTACTTTCTATTGATTATTTTTCTATCAAAAGGAACCCACTTCCCCCTCACTAAAGCCTTCATTTCTTGGTGCTCCATTGCATTTGCGTAAAACTCCCTGATAATAGGTATAAGAGCTGCACCCAGTTGCTTAGTGAATTCATCCCAACTTTGTTCCTTGATAATAGTATGAAAAGCTCTCATTGGGTTTTCAAAACCCCTTTCTTGATTACATCTCTTCCCTACAATTGAAATTCTAAACCTTTCTATGGATTCTTCACTCACAAATGTGAGCTAAATTGAAAAACTTTGAGAGAAACTGTATTGTCTCTTTGGTGCTATCATGCAAACACTCATAACATTAAATGTAATAGCTCAAAACAACTAAATTTCTTCACCCAAGGAGAAGTAATTCAACATAATTTTAAGTCACAATCAACACCACAATCCTTCCTTTGCAATCAAAGGTAGTAATGTCTTAATAAAAATGTCACCAACGACTTCATGAACAAAGCTTTCACCTCACATAAGAATTTCCTCAAATAGGTGGTGTGCACAACCTCTAGTTCACACTTTAACACATTTTCTGCTTGCCACCTCTTCCCATCTCCATCTATAACCAATTTTTCAACAAAAAATAACACTCAATTAATGAAAACACTTACTTGATATCCTTTGTTTCCATGAAATACCAACTTGCTCTGAAACCCACATTTTCAAAATCTTTTGGATTACAATGGGATGAATTGAGAGCTGAAATTTAGTGGATTGAGAGGTGTTGATGGTGTTTGAGAATATTTGGGACTCTAATTTTGGAAATGTAGAGCAAAGTGTGAATGATTTTTAAGGAGGTATTGGCTCTAGGGATGCTTCAAGTGCATGGAGAGGGGTGCAAGTGCTAGTGCATAAACAATAAGAAATGGATCTTAAGCAGGTTTGGGCACTGCGGCGCCCACTTGGTGGAACTTAGTCTGCACTGCGGGATTGATTAGGCACTTTGGTGTCCACTCTCTGGAACTTTGGTGTGCATTTCTGGATCTTAGCACCAAAGTTCCCACACACTAGAAACTTATGTTGTATGGCTGAAAAAATTGGCCATTGTGGTGCCCCATTCTAGGCCCTACGATGCCCACACACTAGAAACTCTTTGGTCTTTAGTGCTTAGACTAATACTGTGGTGCTGAATATGGCTCTACGGTACCCACTTTTCCATCCAAAATTTTGTATCTTCTTATTTTCAATGAAAATTTTATGTGTTCTTGATTGCTTGGACTTCAATGAAAGTGGTCAACTTGCAAAACAATGATTAACAAATCGTATTATGGGAATAACTAACTAACTAACTAATGCATAATTAAAACTTGGAATTAACAAACTATAACTAATGCAAACTAGTATAAATCAACTAAAGACACAATCAATAACTAAACTAATCAAAGAAACAAAAGACAAGAGAATTTAGAAACTTGGATTACCTCCCAAGGAGCACTTAATTTATTGTCGTCAGCCAAACTCTTCCTCCTTTAGGATGACTTAGAATTGAGTTGTCATGAGATGGTCAACAACACCATCATAATATGGCTTCAAACACTATCCATTGACTTTGAAAATCCCTTTTTCTTCATGATGAAGTTCCACAACACCATATGAAAATACTTTTGTCACTCTGAATGGGCTAGACCGTTTTGATTTCAGCTTTCTAGGAAATAACCATAGCTTGGAATATTAAAGCAATACTTTTTGACCTAGTAAAAACTCTTTTCTCCAAATATACTTGTCATGCCATGCTTTGGTCTACTTCTTATAAATCTTAGCATTCTCATATGCTTCATTATGGAACTTATCCATCTCATTGATTTGCAAAAGATCCTTCATGCTGGCTGCCTGCTTGCTCATGTTTAGTTCTTCATGGCCCAATATGCTTGATGCTCTAACTCAACTAGAAGATGGCATGCCTTTCCATAAACCAACCTATAATGAGACATTACTATAGGTGTCTTAAAAGCAGTCTCATATGCCCACAGAGCATCATCTAATGTCTTTGCCTAATTCTTGTGAGAACTTTACATTGTTTTGTCAAAAATAAGAATCACTTCTCTGTTGGAAATTTTTGCTTGCCGGTTGGTTTGGGGGTGATAGGCATGTCTATTTTGTGCATAACCACATATTTTAACAAAAGAGCTTCAAATTGCTTATTATAGAAGTGTGTTCTTTCATCACTGATAATAGCTCTTGGAGTTCCAAATCTTGTGAAAATGTTTTTATGGAGAAAATTAAGTACCACCTTTCCATGATTGGTGTGAGTTGCAACTACCTCAACCCATTTTTATACATAATCTACTGCAAGGAGGATATACTTGTTGTTGTAAGAAGAAGGAAATGGTCCCATAAAATCAATGCCCCAATCATCAAAGAGCTTAACTTCCAGAATATTTTTCAAAGGCATTTCATTTCTTCTTGAAATATTTCTATTTCTCTAGCATCTATCAAAGGCAACAAAAAAAGAATGAGCATCTTTAAAAAATGTAGGCTAGTTCAAACCTAATTATAACACCTTGGTAGCTATTCAATTCCCTTCAAAATGACCTTCACACTTTAGCATATGGTAGTTCTTGAGAATACATTCCGTCTCTTCCTTTAGCACACATCTTCTTATGATTTGATCAACACAATGCTTGTAAAGAATTGGATCTTCCCAATAGTAATATTTTACATCAGACAATAACTTTTTATGATAAGACATATTGGACGGCATGATCTTCCCTATAAGAAAATTCACAAAATCTACATACCATGGAGAGGATTTTGTTGATGAAAAAACAAAGAGTTGCTAATCAGGAAATTGATTACCAATGGGAGGCTTCTATGATACCTCTTCTTTCGATAATTCGAGTCTTGAAAGGTTGTCTGCTACAAGATTTTCTATGTCCTTCTTGTCTCTGATTTCCAAATTGATTTCTTTGAGTAATAACACCCACTAGATGAGCCTTGGCTTGCAGCTTTATTAGCCATAAGATATTTTATTGCAAAGTGATCAATGAACATAATTAGCTTATTGCTAATGAGATATGATTTGAATTTATCAAAAGCAAAAACAATTGCAAGTAATTCCTTCTCTGTCATGGCATAATTGAGTTTTGCATCATTGAGGGTCTTGCTAGCATAATAAATAGCTTTAAATACCTTATTCATCCATTGCCTTAAAACTACTCCAATTGCATAGCCACTTGCATCATACATTAATTCAAAAGGTTTATCCCAATTTGATGCAATAACAATGGGGACTAAGATAAGCTTCTCTTTAAGAATATTGAATGCCTTCTTACATTCATCATTGAATTCAAAATGCATAACTTGCACAAGCAGATTTGAAAGGGGCTTAGAAATTTTAGAGAAATCCTTGATGAACCTTATATTAAATCCTACATGTCCAAGAAAACTCTGAATTCCTTTTATAGAAGTCAGTGGCAGGAGTTTTTCTATTGTCTCTACCTTGGCTCGATCAACCTCAATTCCCTTGCATAAGATTCAATGGCCCAAAACAATACCTTTTTTCACCATGGCGTGACACTTTTCCAAAACCAATTCCAAGTTTTCAAGGCAATGATAAAAAGATTTACCAAAAATAGAAAAATCATCCATAAAAACTTCAATGATCCTCTCCACCATGTCAGAAAAAATTTTCATCATACATCTCTGAAAAGTAGCCTATGCATTACAAAGACTGAAAGGCATTCGTATGAAAACAAACTACCACATGGGCATGTGAATGTAGTCTTTTCTTGATCTTTCAGAGCAATGGCTATTTGATTATACCCTGAATAACCATGTAGGAAATAGTAGTAATCAAAACTTGCAAGCCGATCCAACATTTGGTCAATGAATGGCAAGGGGAAGTGATCTTTTCTTATGTCTGCATTTAATTTCCTATAATCAATGCATATTCTCCATCTAGCAATAATTTTGATTGGAATCAACTCATTATTATCATTATTTACTATAGTCATTCCACCTTTCTTTGGGACCACTTGCACCGTGCTAATCCAAGATAAGATAAATCACCCTCACATCTAGCCATTTAATCACCTCCTTGTGAACTACCTTCATGGTTGGATTCAATCTTCTTTGTGCTTCAATTGAAGTTTTGTAGTTGTCATCCATTAATATTTGATGCATACATAAATTTGGACTAATTCCTTTCATATCAAAAATAGACCACCTAATAGCTGACTTATATCTTCTAAGAACTTGCAGTAGCTTGTCTTCTTCTTCAATGGAAAGGCTAGAACAAATAATTACTGGTAACTAAGATGATTCTCCTAGGAATGCATAATGTAGATGATCCAGCAACTATTTGAGCTCAAGAATTGGTATTTTCTCAATTGATGGAATAGATTAAGGAGGAACTTGTCCCAAAATTTCAAAATACATCCAATTCTTTGGACCAAAGGAATCTAAGCATTGAACAATTTGTGTGATATTCTCCTCCTCTAGAGCAAAAGCAGCAGTATGAGTTAAACTTGCTTCCAATGGATCTTCTAATTTGCCAAAGTGTCCTAATATTAAGACATCCATTTAATCTATATGAAAGCAGTTGTCACTTGCTATCGGATACTTGATTGCATTGAAGCCTTAAAAATAACTTCATCATCAGTACTCGAAGCTTTAACTCACCTTTTTGAACATCAATCAATGCTCTCCCAGTTCCAAGAAGGGTGTTCCTAATATGATAGGGAAATCTTTGTCTTCCTCCATATTGGCACAACAAAATTTGTAGGAAATATGAATTTGTCAGTCTTTACAAGTACATCTTCGAAGACTCCCCTTGGGTCCTTGATAGATCTATTGGCTAACTAAAAAGAGATAGTAGTGGGTCTTGCTTTGCTTAACCCAAGCTTCTTGTAAATGGAAGAAGGCATAAGACTAATACTAGCATAAAGATCATATAATTCCTTTTCAAATAGAAAATTTTTAGTAACACATGGAATAGTAATGCTTCCCAGATCTTTAAGCTTTGGAGGCAACTTCCTTTGGATAATAGCACTACATTCTTCAATGAGAGCAACTATCTCATACTTTTTCAACTTCCTCTTATTTGAGAGGATGTCTTTCATGAACTTCACATAACTTGGCATCTATGCAAGTGCATTAGCAAATGGAAAATTGATTTGAAGCTGCTTGAAACTTTCAAAATTTTGGCAAATTACTTGTAAAGTTTACTTTTCTTGAGCTATTAAGGGAAAGTTATATTTTCAGTGGGCTACTTAGAAGGTATTGGATGAGCTTCAAGAAGAATTTTCACCTGCTCTTGATCTTCTCGCTTAGCTTTTTCACCACTCAATGGAGTCTCTAATTCTTTTTTACTTCTCTTGGTGATCCTCTTACATTATTCTTTTATATTAACTTCAGTGTTACTAGGCAGATTACCTTGTTAGCAAATTGGTTTTGAAAATTTGTTCTTGTCTTTGTCATGAATTTGTCTATATTGGTGGCTAACTTTGTTAGAGTAGCTTTCAAATCCGTATTCTTTTCCTATTGCTATAACCCTTATTAAGATTGCCACATATTTTGCTAATTTTTTCATAAAAATTTGGGATGATTGCATCATCCTATATAAGTGTTGGAGTATGGGTTATTCTATTGCTTATTAAAGTTCCCAAAATATTGTGCTTGCTCTTGTTGAGGTCATGAATGGATTTCTTATTTGACATTCTTCACTACGACAGTTGCCTTGACTGAAATCACACAAGAATGAGGAGTCTGAATAGCATTTACCACCAATTGACTACTCTAAATTTGCTTTGTAAGGGTTGCAACTTGAGCAGTCAAAGTGAAAATTATAGGTTCCCATAAGGTGGCTTAACCCAAGACGGGAGGGGTGAATTGGGTCTATAAATATTTTTGCTTATCCCCTATGAAATCAATTTTCGTCTTCTCTTGCTTGTGTGCAATGTAATATGAGATAAATTTTAAAGCAATGAAGTGCACAAATGGTAAAGAATCAAACACACAAACAATAAGATTTTTATAGTGGTACGAGCACCTCATCCCTATATCCACTCTTTCAAGAACATACACACTTTGTATCTTGAGTCACACTATATTCAATAGTAAAATACAAGTAATGCTCCTAGCACTCTTCTAGATTCCAGCTTTAGGGGTATAAACATAGTGTTCCCAACATTCTTTTGGATTCCAGCTCAGAGGGCATGACTGTGATTTCATGAGCTAACCAAAAACTCTATCTTTATAGGTACTTTGTGTACAATGATATGCCTCAACCTAGGCTGATGAGTAAACTCAATTAAAGCACAAAAATAAATGATAACACAATAAGCACATTAGAGTAATTTCAAATTCCCTTGATGTAGTGTTGATGTGGCATTGAAGTTCTTTGATCTTAGCAGCATTTGTAGTAAAAAACACTTAGAGGCCTTGAATGGGTTTCCTATTGGTTAATTCACCTTTAACACTCAGGACCCTCAAGATCCTTGATGATCTTTGAGAGAACTTGATCTTTGAGTAACTCCTTATAGCACATAAGATCTCCCTTGGATACATTGAAGAAGTCGGCCATGAATGAATTGGTGTGCTGTCGTAGACAACCAAATTTAGAACCTTACTCCAATTAAATTACCTATAGTAGTTTGAATAATGGTCGATCCCACAGAGAGTATCTAGCTTAACTTTATGCCAAGTGTACAAGAAAGGGGGGTTTTGAATGTAATGAAGACCATGTTATAAAAGAAATCTATCAAAGAAGAAAATCTTGGTTCAAGTCAACATCCACCATCAGAATCTCGTAATTGATCATTGATGCAATTATAAATCAAATCATACTTTAAATATTCATCATTGGAATTATTTTTCTTATCTCTCCTTCATAATAGTTAATTAGAAACCAACATTCTAATTAACCCTAACAACTAAACAACCCAAGACTAGTGCTAAAGGTTTAATCTAATAAGTGTTAAGATTTGTAGAGATTAGTGAAGCCAAACAACATAAGCATCAATGGTTACATTTAATTTAGTCAAATATTCTTTCTAAGATTTAATAACTGCAATAGTAGCAAATTATTAAACCCTAGTTGCTTCGTAGATTAGAGGGATTAAACAATTACGAATTTGATATCTAATCTAGTAATAGATTGCAATGAATAATAAACTAGTAGGCATCCTAGTAATTAAACATAACAATCATAATCATGAACAAAGAAGAACATTCAATACTCAAAGTATAAATTGAACAATTAAATCAAATTAGATCTCACAGTATGTTAATTCTGAGGCTTCTGTCTCCTTAAATCAAGAATAAAATTTTAGCCTCACAGGGCCATGATATCTCAAAGAAAATAAAATAGAAAAGAGAGAAGAAGAAGATTCTCTATCGAAAGCCGCTAAGAAATCTCTAAACCCTAGCTAAAGAACCCTAAAAAACACTAGGAACCTGCTAGTTGAAACAGAGCTAAAATACACAAAAATCCAAAATAAATCAGAAAATTAAAATTTTGAATAGCTGCTGGCACCGTCAGTGCCACCTTGCTGTCTGTTAGGGTAGTGTTGATTATGAGTAGGCATCCATGGTGCCGGTTTGCTGTCTACCAGACATGCATCTACTTTTTTAACCATAACTCCCTCATTTCAACTCAAAATCACATGATTATTCTTACATTGGTTAGATACTTCAAGATATACAACTTTGATGTTGATTACATTTTCCAAATCATCCTCTAAATATAGAAAAATTGGTACACAAGTGATATCATTTGTAATCTTTAGCTCCTTTTCGACATGTTTTGATATTTTCTCTACTTGGTTACCCTTAATGTAGTCTTTATCTCTTATAACTCTAAACATGAAAGTTATATAACTTTTTCCTATGTTTCTAGAGCATCTTTAATCAAAATATAAGAATAATGAGTATATTTAGGAATCAAATAAGTGTAAAATGCTAAGTAATAAGGGAATAAAATATAACATTTTGCATTCTTACAAATTCTCCCATACTTAACTCTTGCTCATCATCGGGCAAAACTCAAATTCACTCTCCCCCAAAAGAACATTCAGGTTGCAATTATCATAAACATAAAATAATCAAAACTCTTCAAAAATCATATGAAAAAATTATTCTTACACAACCTACAATCATTTAGTAAGCATTCTCTCCTAATTATAGATTAAACTAAATAAGTAGAACCCTCATGAAAATAAACACTCTACTCTCATGTGTTTGAAGGGTATATGTTCCACTC
>JAYJMB010001363.1:0-16739 GCA_036873735.1 Pouteria campechiana
CCAACATGTTGTGTGTCTCTTTGTATTTTATTTCAACACAATAATTTTAATTTGGCCAAAGATTTTAGAAGCTCAATTCCTCCCCTATCTTGAGCTTCCTTAAGTAAGGGACCAATAATGACTCGCTTTCAATTTTCATGAAAACAATATAAAAAGGGGGAGAACTAATTTTTTTATTTTTTGTGGAATGTTGAATTAAACTATTAAATTTGTAGACTTTCTTAGCACATGATCACAAATGAAACAAACTCTTAAGGGGTCAATAATTAAGATAAATAAGGGGACTTTGCACTTAGTTTGTTAGCATTATTTTTATAGTCACAAGTCATCACGTTTTGAAATCATAAAAAAGGGATAGAATGTTGAGTCTAGATATACAGTTTTAATGGCAACAAAACTTGTCTTAGACTCAAACTAAGCTAATGAAGTTTTTCTAAGATTTAGAAGTGATACATGTTGAAGAATTCATTTTGCAATACATATGCATATTCCTTGGCTTTGAAATGGATGTGGAAAATAAGCTTGAGATATTCAATTATATTGGATAAGATTGAATGATAAAATATCATATGTTACTAATATATGTAAAATCAAGCCATCGATTATAAAAAAAACCAAAGAATTAGATAAAATATAAACTTACATGGATTATCAACTTGAATTCAACTTAGATGTTTTTTGTTGTATTATCAATCACAAAAGAAGGAGAGATTCTAATGCTCCAACTTGCAATTAAATTCAGTTTATCATATTTTCATGATTTGGGTCAATACATGTTCGAAATGGACTAATGTGCTCAAAAGTGTCAAAAATTTCTAAGTGTAGGACCATTTGCCTACCATTGGGTGTCTTATGCAATATTGCTTGCCATTGGGAGCCTCCTACACATATCACCTAACAACATCTAGCAAGTTGAAGTATACAAGCACCATTCACCTACCATCAAGAGCATCCTGCAATGTCGCCTACGCATACCGCTTGCCATCGGGAGTTTCTTACAAAATTGCTTGCCATACAAGAACCTCCTACTCATACCACCAATAGTGTTCTATCAAGACATAGCTCCCTAGACATCCACAGTCGATACTGCAATCGCTTGGGATGTCCCCGATGACTCTAATGGTAAAAAATGTAATTGTTGAAATGCCTTGAAAGCCCCCCACTTGAGTCTAACCCTTCTGTTTAGCTTGATTTTGATAATGTACGTGATTAAGTGGCTAAGTTTTGATGATGAGCAAACACATGAGTAAAATGTTAAAGTATTGACATGAGTAAAATGTTAAAGTATTGACGAGTCACTTTCCCCAGTATTGTAGTGATATATGAATAAAATAGATTAACCAAGCTAGGAAAGTAATTTTAGAGTGATAGTCAAGTCTTAAGAGGAAGAAAAATAAGTAAATGCTCAAGGAATAATGTCCCTAAACTAAGAAGATGATTTCAGATGTACTGAATACAAAGTTTGAAAGCACAAATACAAGTCTAAAACAACTTTAGAACAAGTTCAAACGAAGAGCACTAGATTTCAAAGTTTAGAAGGATTAATCTTAACTTAGTTTTGAAGCTTTAGAGTAATTCTAGAGTTGCTTCAGATGAGAAACTCAAGCTTCAGAGGCCAAACTATAGCTAATGGAATTATCAATCATCAAAAGGAAGCTTTAGAGTGACTTTAGAGTTGATTCAGATGATCTAAAGCACATTACTAGAGGAAGTACAAACTGATGCCAAAGTTTAGACGATGGACACGAGCTTCAGAGGGGAACTTCAAGTTTGAGAATCTTAGAGGTGAAGCTCAAAACATATTGAGCCATCAGAAGATCTAAAGATCAAGTAAGAATAGCTTTAGAGTATGTTCAGAAGGAGAACTCTATGTTTCAAATATCAGAAAGGAGGATCAGAGTTCATTAGAAAGCAAGGGAGTCTCTTCAGAAGATCTTCAAAATACGTTCATAGGTGCTTCAGATGAGAAATGATAGTCACTGGTGTGTTAGCATCCAGAAGGAACACTATGAATGTGAAAGATTAAATTCAAAATCTCTGTTATTTAACCATAGAGGCCCTAAAGAACAAAAAAGGGTTTGCATTGGAAGAAACAAGTAGCTTCAGAGGTTCCAAAGTTAACATCAGATATGCTGAAGTGTGGAGGCATGTTGTTGAAGAATTAACGTTGTTTCAAATGCTTTGAAGTTTAACTTTAGATGCTCTAAAGCATGTTTATAACCCATTTTAGAAGACACTAGCATGACAACGTGATGATAAAGGATTCACATCGCTTCAGATGTTCTAAATTTTTACTTCAGATGTTCTAAAGCATGCTTATGAAGCATTACAAAAGACGCTAGCTTGTAACGTTCACAAGGACCTCAAAATTGCTAAGTCCAGACCTTTAGAGGTTCTCAAATTTAATTTCAAAGGCTTTGAAGCAACGGTGACTTCAAACAGTCATGACATTTTAGAAATTCTAAAGGAGCACCCAATTACATTATCCCGACCTTTCAGAGGTTCTGAAAATTTATTCAGAGGATTTGAAGCAATGACAACATTCCAATAGTCAAAATTTGAAAGTTTTGCTCACATTTACTGAGCATCGCCAACCCAAATGGCTAGATTTTTAATCACACTATAAATGGAGTTATTTTGGGACATTCTAATAGTTAGTTGCAAGCATTAAACTTCATTTACTCAAGAACATTTACAAGCATTCAAGTTTTCTTCCAAGCTTTGAACTCCAATTGTGTCAAAATCTAAAATTACATCAAAGCCATAACTTCAATGATCATTTAGGAGTTTGAAACCTTTGTTCTTTTACTATTATATGATATATTGTCTTGCTTTCAATTTCATACCATCTACCTAAGTAAGAAGTATTTATTCTGTACACATTCTATTTCTATTTTCATAGTTGCAAGCAAGAGCTTGCAATTTCATGTATTCAGCAAGCAGGAAAGACATGCTGAGTTTGTAAGAGTTAATGAGATTGGGAAAAACAACAAGTGTATTTTTTATTAGAGTGCTGATCAAGTGTTAGTAGAACCTTAGTGTAGTATAAAAGACTAACTCAGATGAGTAGAATAGGAACCCAAGTAGTTCCGAACAACTATAAAAACCATTATCTTAGTTTGCACTATGATTTCCTCTATTATATTTCAGCACCATTGTTTAAACTTGGCTAAAATTTTCAAAAGCTCAATTCCCTTCCCCCCTCGCGCACCCCCCCCCCCTCCTCCAATTACCTCCAATGGTTAGAAATGGATGAAGAATTATAAAAGGATTAAAATTTGCACATTAAAAGAAGGATGATTCAAGTTGTTGCAAGCATTCATTGAGCATTAATCTTCAAATTTGTTTGTAACTCAAACCCAAAGCTTTCAACCTTCATAAATTCTCTTTCAAAGCTTTCACCTACTGCAAGGGGAAAGAATCTTTTACATTCAAGTATGCCTCAAGTGTATTAAAAGCTTTCCTTATCTATGCTATCATTGATACACATTCAAAAAGTGCAATTTCTTTCTTCCTCGTTTCTATCTTTGAGTTGGTATTAGAGATGAATCTCAAGAAGAACAATGGTGATTGTTGAAGTGTGTCTCATAATCTACTTTTTGGCTTGTATTATGCCCCCTAGAGCTGGAATCTAAAAGAGTGTATTGGTACTAAGTGTTATCGTGAATGCATAGTTTTGATGACAAACAAAACTTGATTATGTTTTGTATTGCTGGAATTTGTCAAGTGTTCAGAATACAAAAGTTTTAGATTATTTTTCATCATAATCCTAAAAGACTAACCTACCAAAAACATGAGGATAAGGGAGAAAATAGACAGATGTGTCGGACAATGCAAAGCTTAAGACGGAACTAAAGAAGTACATCCTTCGTTCAAATCCAAGTCTATCCAACTTCGTCCGTGTCATCAGAATTTAATCAAAATTATCTATGGACAATATAAAGCGAAATGGGACTTCGTCCAAAATTAATAAGAGCAGTCTTCATCTGAAAGTCAGGAATGATAAACTGATAAACCCTTATTAACTTAGGACAAATGCGAAGCAAGGACCTTCGCTCGACCAGGAGAAGCTGAAAAGCAAAAGTGAACTTGTTCGAAATGTAGTCTAGAATAAAGAGCTCAATTTTGTCCGAAATTAACTTTGAAAGATCAAAATGAAGCATCATCTTCTTAAACTATCGTGGACTTTTCAAATCGACTGACTTTGTCCAAATTTAATGAGCTTCATTCCAAAACAAAGATTCAGTCATCTCGCTGCAACATCTCCTAGTCCAATGCTTGCCTAAACCAGCAACTCATCATCCTCTCTGGCAAGAATGGTGTTGCATACATCCCGGCTAATAAGAATTAATTAGCCGATGACCTTTTTCAAAGAGAGATAATTAAAACGGTCTTCTACATTTAATGGAGGCCACCGATCACTAACGGTTGAAAGAGACATATTACGTAAATATAATCTAATCTTTTGAACTTTGTAAAGCTTAGATTTCTAGGTTTATTTTCAACAAAAGAGGCATAATTAGGTTTGCTTGCCTACGGATAGTAAGAAGGCCACAGAGAGATATTTACCAAAACAATTCTAGCTTGCTACTACACTGAAGCCTCAAAATGCACATTAACCCTGCTACGTCTCAAGTCAAAAGTTCTAACATGTGTGGTAATGACCCCTTATTTGTTATGTTAGATTTTGCCTTTAAATGTATGGTACTGTATTCTTTCTTAAAGAGAAATCTTTAAATGTAAGGCACTGTAATCTTTCTCAAACAAAAAAAAAAAAAAAAAAATTAAACCCAAAGCATAAGCTACTAAGCCTAGTATTGGAACTGGAATATCTCTTAGTTGGTCAATGGAATTTGAGGAAAAACCTTGAAGTGGATCAAAACGTGCCCATAATGGATGCCGATAGTGCCTGAGAGAATAGCTGAAATTGAACTGGCAACATTAAAAAAATGCTTCAACTGACAGTGGGTTTATAAAATATAGAAAGATGGTGTAAGAACGTAATTTTAACTTCGTTGTATTTGTGAGAAGATGTGGAAAACCTCAACAGGCCTTCGGGCTCAAATGGACCATGGCACCAAGCTGGAGCATCTTCGCGAATGTGCCCTCCTTCACCTTTGCAATCCTGTTCATTCATGGAGAAAGAAAGCCAAAACAAGACAAAGAGAGTTCAAAAGATAGATATATTAATGGAATCGACATAACTTTAAATTTCAAGCTAACCTTCAAACGGGTCCACACAGGTGACGAGTAGAGGAGGTGTACTCCCCAGACTTGCCTATCAACATAGCCAACTGCATTACATGCAGGTCCAAGGTGACCTCTTGTTCCACATTTTACCTGGAAATATTTGAATTGATTACCTCACAATAGTTGTTCGTGAATACTTCAAGGACAAGTTGTCAACAAGTTTATGATATACCTGAATCCTTTTGTCACCATGTTTGTTATGTAACACGAAGCTCCAATCCGGAACGTAGAGTGCATAGACTGTAGTCATATAAATCACAAAAGCAAGAAATCCTCCAAACCTAAAAAAATCAATAAAACATCTGAGTCCATGTTTTATTTTCAGTTTAAAACGGGTGTATGCTGCATTGTTTAAACTACAGTTAGTACTTTGTACTTCATGCAACATGTAATATATATATATATATATATATATATATATATATAACTTTATACTTACCACTGCCAACGGTATGCACTGAATATAGAGAAATGGCCAGAGCTTATGGCAGTGGGCCTGACTTTTACCGTTAGAACCTCTATCAGAGCTACAACCAGGTATACCAAAGCTATTCTCTGTTGACACAGGATTCATTATTAGTAAGTTCACATTGTTATTACTTAGAATGCTATTACAAATGAGAGTATGAATAGAAATTTGGGAACCTGCAGGATACCACACCAGCGGATTTGCTTAATGTTTACTCCATATGATAAATCATCAGGGGCATGAGAATATCCACCTAACCATCATTGACCAACAGATGTACAGTCACAACCTTGTGAATTAGCTGAAAGATTTTATTGAGGAATAAAAATGCTGCAATCTAGGTGATTTTACCTTGCAGAAGTATTCCCCAGAAACCAAGCTTTACTGTTCTTATAATAATTTTCCTAATAGCCTTGCCCATCTTTGGGATTCTCTGCAATAAGACAAGAAAAGCTTACATACTACTTAAAACCTCCCTTGTGTTTTATCTGTTACAATCATGCCATGATTTTAGGTAATTACACTGCATAATATCTCAACTAGTTTTTTTTTTTTTTTTCCATCATACGATCTAAATAGTTTAACTTCCATTTTAAACCTATCTGACACAAAAATTGTATGAATCATCACAAGTAATTTAGGGAATATATGTGTATGTAAATAACTGAACATTATATGCTTACGCAAAGCTTATATTATGCATTCATTGATAGCTTTTTTCAAAATAAATTTTCTATTATTCGTATAAATTGATCTTATCCTTTGGATTGCAATGGAGAACTTCCTCGAGTAGTCAAGGTTATTTACTTTTAGTTTTGACTAAAATAGGGAATTGATGTTTTGTAATTTTAGGTATACATAAATTCATCAAGAATATATATTGCGAATTAAAAATTTTCAATTAGGAGAAGATAGCTCAAGGTGAATACACGCATTCTTTTATGTTAGCTAAAAATTTTCAATTATGAGAAGATAGCTTAAGGTGATTACAAGCATTCTTTTATGTTAGCTAAGCTTTTCCTTGAGGTTGGCCATAGATTTGGTTAAGGATATGTTTAGATCTTTATATAGGCCATCTGAGATAGTCTAACCTAAGATGCCAAAAATAGTACTAATAAACCTTGATTAAAAAAATGCTACATTGTGTACAATTTCCAAATTAGTATGATGTCAGATCACCCAAATCAGTCCTGAGGCATCAGATAGAGTCGAGGACATTTAACCTATTTCTAGGAGGCTTACAACTCTATGTTGAAAATCTTATTGTTGAAGCATATACAAGTATCTACATAGTTACGTTGAGGTAACATAGAGAATTGCATAGAATTACATGGCCATGTTTTACTTGTTACAGATGTTTTGCTTTCTGGAGATATTGAGTTCCCACCTAGGTTTAATTTTTCTTGTTTATTTTTAAGTCATAAGTAATAAATAAGCATACTAGGTGCCTACTGTGGATAGTTAAGTTCTTTCATTATAGAACCATGAATGGTATCAGATTGGGTGTCATGGGCGTTGGGGTCCATCAATCTTCGAAATCCAATCATATCGAACAGTTGCCCCACTCAAATCAAACATTAAAATTTTAGACACATTTTAGCAAGCAAGGATGAGAATGAAATGACTAGGCCTCAGGTTTGCAAAAACAACTTCTTAAAGGGCAACGGATTCGCACCTCATAGCATGTTTAAAATGTCTACATAAGGAAAAAATGTCATAAGATTTGATGAGTATGCATGAAAAAAGGTAACAGTTGCTTGAGAGTAACAACCTTAAAGAGGAAAATTCACTTTTCTAAAAAGAATTTGCATTAGACGGATAAATCAATGAATGCTTCAATCAAACACGAATGTAAGAAGTACCTTAAAAGCGAGAGCTATTGCAACCCCAACAATGAAGAGAAAGAAAGGCATTACGAAGTCAGCTAAAGTGCAACCATTCCATGGGGAATGATCGATCTTTTCGTAAACACCACCGGCATCATCAACTAATATCATTAGCTGCATTAACGCAATTGTGTTTAGTTATGGTTTATGAAAAATGAAGGAAAATAATCAGCCAAAAGAAATTTGAACATAATTCATTGTTTTATCTGTTTTGCATGATTGGGGTTTGCATGAACCAAGGACATTTTGATCAGTTATATCAATCGTAAAAAAATCAAGGATGAATGATATTGACCTAGTATGCCTACCAATAATTTTAATTTGACATCAAGGTCAGCCCCTCAAAAATTAAAACATGACTTACGGTTTAGTTGTTAGGCTTTGATACAATTTATTATGACAAGTTCAAGTAATCTATTCAGGGTCCCGAATTTCTTTTAAACTATCATGATTCAGATTATAACAATAAACAGGAAAATATTTTGTAGTATTGTGCTAATCCTTGACATGGGTCTTGATTGATGTGTCTTGTCAACAAGATTTTGAAGAGAATGTGACAGTAAGAACTTTAGGGAAAGGTCATCTACGTAATTTTTTTCCAATCAAATTTTGGTAGATGTTGTAAAAAAGTATTTTTTAGATAATAAGGACTTCATGATAAGAAATAAAAAAGTCCAACTTTTTCACAAAGCAAGTTTGCAACGACTTCTATTGTGTGTTTGTATTAGTGGCGAAGCCAGGACCCCCGGTTGGAGGGCAAATTTTATATTTTAAAAATATTAAATATTTTAACTAATTTTTCTTAATATTAAGTTTTTAAGAAAAATTATTAATAATTAAAATAGAGAGATAAGGATTCAAAGCTCAACCTGGATATTAATCTACTACAATTGAAAATTTATTAGTTATAATACATCATCATAAAATAAATTTATTAACAAGTCAATAATTTTTTATTAGATAAATAACAAATTATAATAAGTGATTTAGCATTTAATCTCTTCAAGATAATAAAAAAATTACCATTGTCTTCAATGAGTTTTCTATATCAATAATAGAAAATTTAAATAGTAAATATAAAATCTAGAGTTTCTTAAGTTAAAAAATAAATAATAAGAATAAAAACTTGATATAACATTTCCTAAATTGAATAATAAGTAAGAATGAGAACAAAAATTAATTTAAGTTCCTTAAATTAAATAATAAGGGAATTAGATAATAAATATAGAGTTTAGAATTTTTAAATTAAATAATAGAAATATAAAAACTTAATTTAGGAACATTAAAATTAAATAATAAAAATTTGAAAGATTAATATAAAAGTAAATTAAAAATAATAATAAATATTTAAAAAATATTTTTTTTCTTTCTCTTTTTTTTTCATTAACAGTCTCTTAAAAGTGTGAATGGTTAAAGAGCACTACCAAAAACATGTGTAAAAGAAATATTTATATTAATAAAATGCCATATAAAAGAGAAGATGCAATATTGAAAATTATTTTTATAAGATATTTACCTAAGTTATATCAAATAATTTTTTTAAATACAATATTTAATCTAAATATCATAATATAGTCATCTTCATGTGTATAAAATTTATTATTTATTTATTTAGTTAAAAATTATATATTTTAATTATTTAGATGATTGTATAATCTAATACTAGTTATTTATAATTCCAAAATAAATTTGAAAAGTCTAATTTAGATTTTTTGTATTAAATAAAATTTATTTAAAATGTATTATATGTTGAAGATGAATTCAAGACAAATAATCAGTCTCACTCTTCCTATAATTATAAATGAATTGCATACCATTATATATTTCTTATGGTACTAGGCATTTTCATATAGGTGCACCAATAAAATATATATCCAAAATAAAAGGCTTGCAAAATAAGAATTAAATAAAAGAATTATCTTACATCTAAATGAATCTTTGTTGGTCTAGTAACCAAGCAAGTACATATATATTATAAGATCTGAATAAAATATCAAGTAGATGTAATGTATTAATTTTACTTACACCATTTATAATATATGCTTATACCTCAAACTTTTCATTTGAGAGAGACAATTTTAAATTTTGAGGTAATATAATTTTATATAAGTTTAAAATTTATTAATAATTATAAAAGTTTTACAAAATTTAAGGGCAGTTGCCCACCCTCAACTGAATAATTGGAATAGGGGTAAAAAGATTTTATGTGGATTTTTTCTCTCTTTTAATGTGATATGACCCTTACCAACCACAACTACACTAAGCTCCAACAATTTTTTATTATTTAAATTTTTAATCATTAATTATATATTTTCTTTATCATTTTTCTTATCTTTTTTGTCTTTATTCATTTTATGACTTATATTATTTTCTATTTCCTTTTTTTTCATATTTCACCTTTTTAGCGGCTTTCCCTTTCCTTTTCCAAGTATTCGGATGCTCTTGACCCTCTGTTGCTATTTAGGAAGCCAAACCATACATATTTGCTTCAAGCTTATACGGAAAGTTCAGTTGAATACAAAAGTAATCATGACAATACTCTTGCTTTTGTACTCGACCTTTTTGAGTGATTCAAATTGTAAGAATCAAGAATTAGGAATCCCAGTTTGGTGCAATTTGGACGTGCTGATCCGTCAATGGCGGTGCCTATGGTGCATGAGACAGCCACAGCCAAAATGCGGATAAAAGAAATGGGAGAAGAGGATAAAAATACCACAACGGTGAGACCTCTGAAAGCGTCCAAAGCTGCAATCCTCTTGCTCTTGGGCGTTGTCTGGAGCTGCTCTTGGCGTTCATTCACATGCTGTTGGTCCGTTGGTGTCACCTCCGTGTCATGATCATCACCTATGACAGTGTCATCCTTCTTTTTCGGGTCTTCTTTCTCTGTAAGTGGTTGTGGGGAATTTTCGCGCCAGCCCTCTTCAATGTTCCTTATTTCTGCCATTCTCTTTTATCTCCCTCCCTCTGTGTTGAAGCACATGGAACAGCGCTTACTCTTTGGCCTTATAAAAGGGCCTGAGGAAGGTAGCGTAGTGCTGCAGTGCCATTTATCAGCTTCTGATATTTTTTTATCGATTTATTAATAATATTGTCTACGTTTCATGATCCAAACCTTAGGCCGTCTACAGTTGTCCCCTACGGATGGCCGATTGCGTCTGTAGTCCCTCCCACCCGATGTTTTAACCTAATAAATTGGAATGAAATAATTTGATTATAATAATAATAAAACAGCTGTTTCAACCGGTTTCAGCGGTCAGTTGAACGGCCATGTCGTTGAACACCAAGTAAAATAAGAGAAGTAACTGTCACTGCCGGCTGCTGTCGGCAAAACGGCCATGTCGTTGAACACCAAGTAAAACAAGAGAAGTAACTGTCACTGCCGGCTGCTATCGGCAATGGAAGCCTAAAATTCAAGCGCATGTTTTTGTCTAAAACAAAGAGTTTTAGCTTATTTCTTGAAAAATTCAAGAAAGAGAATCGGCAATAATGTGAAAAGCTCGTTATTTCTTGAACTATAACTTATTATTTTACGGCTAAGACATTTATTATTTGTAGCACCATAGAATTCCTGATGTTGTGCATAAGAGTATCGTTTTGAGGCTGTAATGTCATTTCGTTGCATATCATGCACAACTGACCACGTCTGCATTACTCATTTACTAAAGGTACTGCCCATGATGTGCAGAAAGTACAACCCGCAACATCTGCACAACTTGATGGTGCAATTAATTTGGGTTGTGTTCAGCTCCGATCCCATCAGCCGAACTTGGCGCTTTTTGGCTTTACTTAAATCTTGTAACTTATTTATTTAAATAAACATATATGAAAAATAAGTTGTATTTGACTGAACTTATGAAAGACACTTATAAGCGTATTTACATGGACAAACTGTAAGCACAGCATGAAGTGAAGTAACAGGCTTATCAAATGTTTAAATTCTTAAACTATCTCCATAAATGTGCATAGTTTAGAAAATACCCTATGTATCAAATTATTCTCACCATCAATCATTTTATTATTAGCTTTTTGTAAAATTTTCACCTCCTTAATTAAATTGCCACTAACTAAATAAAGACAATAAGGCTTTAAAAGAAAAGATTTTTAAAAATAATAAATATCTACTTTTTACAAATTTTAAAATTTACCTTTTTTTGGTTTTATTTTTATTTGAATTTATCAAGATATTTTAATTATATTATCCTAAACTCATATCAAACTTTCTGCTTATTTGATTTTTGCCGCTTGTTGGCCATCAAGTCATACACTACCGTTAAATCAAATTACCTTGACTTTTATTAGAACTTAGTTGAAATTTTTCTAAATTTAGCTTGTAATGCTAGGGTTGAACGATACATGATTTTGAAATATGGTCAATTCAAGATCTTGAGTAGGGGTGTAAATCAGGTTAAGTTGACTCGGGTTGGGGTAAATTCAACCCTAACCTTATTTGTAAAATCTCAACTCAATCCCAACCCTAACCCTATTTGTGAAACTCCAACCCAACCCTATACCCTAAGAAAATTGGGTCCATTTTGGGTTGAATTTTGTTGACAAATGAATGGTAGAATGGAGACAGCAATGTAGACATTGTGTTTGCCAGCATGAATGGGTAGGTTTTGCCGAAAAACATGGAGAAGGGGTGGGTGTGGGAGCCACCAGTGGCTATGCAGCAGTTGTGAGCTTGAGGCCGGGTGGATTTTGCTATCATCAGAGAAGATGGACAAGGGTGTGAGTGAGGGACCTACTCAATAAGGCATACCTAAGTAAAGAGCGAGAAGCTCAACAAGATGAATGCTCTTTACTTGGGTAGAAGGCTACAATTGGGCAGGGTGGGTAGGTTTCGCCGAAGAAGATGGAGAAGGGGTGTAGGTATAGTGGCTGTGGGGTATCACCAAGCCTGTAGCTAGGTGGGTTGTGCTTGCTTGCTGATTGTAGTGCATCAATTGCAGCTTTTGCATTGATTGCACTCAATAATTTGGGCAAATTACAAAAGTAGCAAGGGTAGTGTAGTAGCCGCGACTTTTGCATGGTTGCACTCAGCAATTTGGGCATAAGTGATAGGGGGTGCAGCTGTTGATGCTCTGCTCTTAGCGATTAGGGTAAAATGGGGTAAAAGGGGTGCAACAGGTGGATATATATATATATATAATGGGTCAAGTTAATTTAGGTTGCTTGATCCTTTAACCTGCACTAACCATGTTTCCTAGATCAAGTCAGGTTAAACTTGACTTTTATAACTCTATTATCTAAAATAGCAACCCTAACCAACTCATTTTTGGGTTGGGATAATGAGTTTGGGTTGAACCTGAACCAATTTACACCCCTAATCTTGAGCAACCTAAACCATCCCAATTTCAACTCAGTTAACACAATATTAGTAATAAAATCAAGTTGATAAATATAAATATGCATCCTTGTTTTGATACTTATATTAATATTTTCTAAGATGTATCCATTAAAACTTAAAAAAGGTATATTAAAAATCCTCAAAAATCTACTCAAAATGTTACAGATTGAATAGAAAAGAATGGATAAATAACTACATAATCATAAATTCATGATAATAATTTATATTTTATCTAAACAAATGCATCAAAAAATAAACCCAACCTTTTACAATTAAATTAGAGGCAAGTTATCATTTTAAAAATATGTTAGATTTAGGGGTTTAGTCAAGTTATAGAAACTATGGTAACTAGGCTAGGGTCAACCCAACTAGGGTCCTCCCTGGAGTGTTACTAGTGGTAAGTTTAGAGAAAATTCTGACAGAGTCTCCCCTGATTTACCACCGTTATCCTCTATACAATATGCTAAATCATAATAATTATATAATAAATATGCAAATATGATATGGCCACCTCCAGGCCCCATTTTCTACACAAATTATATAACTATTGCCTCCACAACACACATCACCACAACACCCACAGGCCAAGATCGGGGTACACTATACCCTAGTTGTCAAATCATATACACCCACACCATAAAATGATATGCTGTAAAACACCACACCATAAAATGATATGCTGTAAAACTAAGTAATGATACATGTCTCATATATATTCAAAATCTATCCAACAATATACATCGTCATACATCATGAAAATGAGAAAAGCCTCTACTGGTGTCATGGCCTAGCCCCGTCACGAGACCTAACACCCTGTTGGGCTCCATCCTCTGACTTGTCAGCTAAAATTTAAATAAAAGGGTGAGTCTAAGCAAACTCAGTAAGCAGGTAAGCAGAAAAACATGACTATAAATAATGTAATAAACAACAACAAATAGAGTAATAAACAAAGATATAAATAGGCAAAATATGTCATGCTATATGCAGGATGTCATAGTCAGTCAGTGGCTAGGTTCATTAAGATTTTAATATTAACATCTCATTAATTATTTCATACACATACTCATAATGATATCGTATACATAATTAATCGGTCAATACCGATTCAAATATTGATACGTCATACTGCCCTTTTGTGTTTGCCAATCCATGATTACCTCTTATACCCGTATAAGCCCCACCATCATTCACACACTCCTCCTTGAGAGGTACACAAACCAGAACACTACGCTTTCACTCTTTAACGTGTCAGGTTCATCTTAACACTCCTGGCTAGAAGCCTGCCAAGTCCACACAGCCATATTGCTATATCCAATGGCACCCCACCCTCATCACCTTATAAGAGTACCAGTTCTTTATCTACACGCCTACACAAGCTACTCAGGCCAATCATAGCAATTAGGCCACGAGGCCAATAGCAATGCTCAGCCATGCTGGCTGCCCACACAACCGCCCACTAGCCAATAAGGCCGCTTCTTGCCACATGGCGGATATAGGTTGGCTGCATGACCATCAAAAAATACATAAATGAGCCACACTAGGCTGTGAGCTAGTCAGGCGTCAAAATTAAATTTTATCGGCACTCCCAGGAGCGTAGAATACATGTACATAATTTCTAAACTAAAATTCTCATTTACCATGTTATAAATATCCAATTGACTTGAAAATATGTTTTTAGATTATAAATAATATGAAGAATATTGTTTCAAAATTTTAGGTCAAAATAATTTAAATTGATCAATTTAAAATTAAAATATGAACTTATAAAGAAAAACTGTTAGACAAAATTATACATCTCTTTTTCCCCTAAAACGTTTTACGTCACTTACTCATAATATAATAGAAATTTTGTAAAAATTTCAGCATAAATTAACTCAAAATGAGAAGATTAAAAATAAAGCAAAATGTCAGAAAGGTGGGACACTATCAGCATCTCATTTTTAGGGTATTTAATGTTCATATTTTTTTGAGGGGTCGAATAGTGGACTTTGTTCATGAAATTTTATATTATAGTATTCAGATATGTATATTATAATTTCATATTTTTATTTTGTTAAAATAAGATAATTAAATTTGTTTTTAATCAACCTCAAAAGGGGTACTTGGTAAGGTATTCTGTTAGTGCACTGTTCATCCGAATTCTATTGTTTTTAATGCAATTTAATTCATGATAATACAATAAATTAATTATGGTTGCATGAGGCAGATAATGCATGTTTAAAATCATGCAAATCATATATAAAAATTTCAGATTATAGTTGCCCAAATTGTAATCATTTAAAGAAATCAAACTGAACTTAAAATAACTTAAAACAACTACCTGCTTACCTTATTAATTTGGTTGATTTGCAATGCCCCTAAACTTCAGGATACACCCTTTAATGAGCCCTTAATCACTCTCCAAAATCACAGCTTAATTATCGAAAAATTTATATTAAATTCCATTAATTAACACACTTAATGCATAAGCTAGCTATCCACTTGATTTGCATTCAATGCACTAACTGTTTGGGTCCATTGACTACCATAATAGGAGGGTCATTAAACCATGATTATTCCCCTATCATTTGGCTTAATTACCTTGCTTAATTTCTTAGTTTTCTAGCCCCAAAATCCCTTGGACAGCAGCTATATACAAGATTAATTTTCATTTTTCAATAACCTGTTTTAATGCCGCTAATCCTTCCTCCGTAACTGAATTTAGTCAAGTTTTAATCATTCCTTAGATACCTTAATTCCATCCCTTAATCATCACTTAAAAATTCTAGCAACCCTAGTGATTTAGGGTTTGATTTTTCATCAAAAATTAAACATGATTTGCATGTACTTCTTCCATAACATCAATAACAACTTAATGGGATTAAATCCATACCTTAATCCTTGAATTTGTTTAGTTGGTCCCACTGATCAGTAACAAGATTCCAAATTTAGTTGGTTGCCACCCTTCTAATCCAAGAAAATTTGAATGTCATGGCCCACTAATCACATTTGCTAGCAATTTCTTCCACTAAACAAAGCTAAAATTGAAGATGGGAGGATAGAGAGAGGATCTCATGTTGGAAGAGGCATGAACAAGCTCTCTCACATTGAGAAGATGAGATAGAGGTTGCAAAAGTGATTTTTATAATGTTTTGGTTATGGTAGTCTACACTCCATTGAAAATGATACTCATGCACAATACTTGACTTTCTAAAATCCCATTTAATCACCATCTTTAATACATGTAGGCTACCCATTTGATGAATCATGTACCCAAATAAATTTTCCATCCATTATTTTCATAATTTCATAATTTAGTTTTTAATTAAATGTGATTAAATTAAAATTTTCCTAAAATTACCGATAACTAAGTTTTTCGGCTTTCCACATGTAATTTTTAATTTTTTTTACCTTAATTATTAATTAACATATATCCTCATCATCCTCACATTAATATATATATATATATTTATCCATTTATATAATTGTTTTGACAATAAAATTCCTCAAAAATTTAATTTTATAGTATGCCGCATTGTAAAAATTACTAAAACTTTATAATAGTAAAAATTTACATTTTTGAAATTTTTAGGGCCTTACATTCCACCCCCCTTACAAAAAGTTTCATCTTTGAAACTTAGACAATTAAATGAGGATATTTTGACCGCATTATATCCTCAAGCTCCTATGTAGCCTCGTCTTCCGAGTGATGATTCCACTATACTTTAACTAGGGAAATGGTTTTGTTTCTTAACTACTTCTCTCTCCTGTCTAGGATACGGATTGGCTGCTCAATATATTGCAGGTT
>JAYJMB010001364.1:0-16737 GCA_036873735.1 Pouteria campechiana
AGTATGCCGCATTGTAAAAATCTCTAAAACTTTACAAGAGTGAACATTTACATTTTTGAAATTTCTAGGGCCTTACAATAGCATAGTGTGCAAAGCAAAGGTCGATCCCACTAAGAACTGTTCAAACTGATTCAACCAAATCTAGTTGCTAAAATTAAGACTATTTTAATTTAACAAAGATGAGGTGGTGTCTAAGGCAATCATTGTCTAAGACAGTAGAAGTAGTGAAAACAAGTAATAAAAATGTGATTATATGATTACAAGAATCTGGGATCTCATTTTAATACTCGATGATATCCTATGTTGTTTAGATGTTTGTGTCAATTCACCATCTTGCATTGATTTTTTCTAATACATGATTATTAATGTTAGGTGAGCGGGGTTTAAATTGAGTATTTTCACTCCTTCCAGTTATATATTTTGCATAGTGTAATTGATGTAAAACCCATTAAGATTAGTCAAACTTTAATGAACCAAATAGAATGGTTTAGCATAGGTGTGTACCAGGACCATCTATCTATTCATTCAAGAAAGTTAATATATGGTTTAGCATAAGGTGTGCATCATAACTACGTTCAAAGACAATCATTTAATTCTCAATTGATCATTTATGAACTCTATTTCTTCCCAAGCTATTTCTGGCATTATCTAAAATTAGTTTTCACAATGTATGACATTTTCGCATCATCCAAAGTTTGTTTTTGGACATTAAAGTGGCAGAATTGCATCTGAAATTTGGTGTCCCAAATCACTTCATGCATTCGTAGTTAATTTTTAGACAAAGTAGTTCTGGAGCAGTTTTAGTGTTCTGATCATAACATTTTCCTACAAATTCAAAATTAAGTGATTCTTGATTCTTTGGATAGATAATATAAAGGAATAGTATTTTAATGTTGATCACATTTTCTAAATCAATCTCCTTATGTTCCACGATTCACCTCAAAGAGACGCTTTTTGATAACATCCAAAGTTATCATTTTGGATGGAGTTTTAGCTACTCAAGGTAGCTACAGTTTTTTAGCCATAACCTTCTTATCCAAGCTTAGAATAATGTGATTCTTGAAGAGTTGGAAATCTACAAAGAATGGTTGAACCTTTCATGTTGAACACTTTTTCCAAATCTAACTACATCAGTACCATAATTTGCCTAAGAGTAATGCCTTTTGTTATCTTCACCTTCTTTTTATAGCCTTTGATAGATGTAATAGAAACAAACTCCATTACGTACAATATTTACTCAAATTTTATTATAAAACACTGAAAATCATGACAAAAATGGATCCAAAACATTTGAATTTAGGTATAAAAACATATTACATTATAAGCTTATCAAATACCCCAAAACTTAGCTTTTGATGCTCCTAGAGCCAAGTCACAATCTGAACTCATGATTTAGTTAGGAGAATCTCTCTCAAATAATCAATAACATGCCAGACAGATTACACATGTGCACATAACTCTTAAATCATTCAAGATACTTTCCAAGTAATCTCATGAAACAAATGCTTCATCAATCCTTTTATGAAGTGAAAAAGTGTGTGTAGTGTTAATCTCATGCGACATGCATTCTTTTCAGTCAACAATGTGTAAACCAGTAAACATTGCACTTAACATAGTTTGTTTCTATTTTTGATATCATAGGCTATATAAAGAAATAGAAGATTACAAAAGGCATTACTTTTAGGCAAATTCTGGTACTGATGGAGACAAATTATGAAAATCTATTCGATATGAAAGTTTTTACCTTTGTTATTAGCTTTAGAGATAGTCAAATTATAATTCATCACAAGTGCATGAGTGTATAGCAGTATAGTATGCAAAGCAAGGGTCGATCCTACTCAAAACTATTCAAATTGATTAAAAAAAATATACTTACTAAAATTAAACTATTTTAATTTAACAAAGATGTCTAAGAAAATTATGGTCTAAGATAGCAAAAGTAGTGACAGTAAATAATAAAAATGAGATTCTCAGATTGCAAGAGTGTAGGGATTTGATTTTACCACTCAATGATATCCTATGTTATTTAGATGTTGGTGTCAATTTAGCATCTTGGGTTTGTTCTTTCTAATATAAAATTATTACCGTTAGGTGTGAAAGTTTAAATCAAGTATTTTCACTTCTTTCAATTACCAATGGTATATAGTGTAATAGATGTGAAAACCCACTAAGAGTAGAAGAACTTTAATGAACCAAATAGAATAGTTTAGCATAGTTATGTACCATAACTATCTATCCATTCATTCAAGAGAACTAGCATATGGTTTAGCACAAGGTGTCGACCCTAACAACCATGTTCAAAGACAATCAGTTTAAATCATATAATTAGTGATTAGATAATTTAATCAATCAAATGTTCGTAATAAAAACAATGAATGAAACTAAATTAATCAACCAACAATCTCTATTTAACAAAGAATAAATAGGAGGGCTACAACACCATGCTAGAAAAAGAAAATTAGTTCATTAAGAAAACAAAAACAACACTCTTAAAAATAAGCATATTGTAGAACTTAGAATCTCTCTTGCTCCATTTGTTTCTCGCATACACAACTCTAAGCCAATCTCTCTCTCTCTCTCTATGCCCCACTATGTTCTAGACATGCATTTAAATAACCTAAGCAATGAGGTGTTAGTTGAACTCTTCCATGAACTGCAATATCTGTACACATAAAGATCCTCTTCTTAAGAATAACTAAGTCTTTCCATACAAAAAGATAGCTTTATGTTGTTTCCAAGGCATTAAAATAGGAGTTGTAAAAAAAACTGAGTTGTCGCATGTCTTGGGTTCCAAATTTGCAACACAACTCATGCACATAAATAAGCCTCTATATATAATCCAACTTCCACAAGTCTCAAACTCTCAAGTTGGTTGCTTCCGCACTTCTATTGACTTCACAATTTTGCAACTTCTAAACAATTGGTTACCGCAAATCATTTTCAAAAATTTTGGGATGTACATAAGCATAGAAATTAGCTTCTAAAAACAACTCAAACAACACAAATTCTGTAAGTTGTGGCATCCAATGTCTCAAACACTTCAAAATGTATGAAATTCCATTTACAAACTCTGTTTCATCCCATGCTATTTTTGGCATTGTCTGAAATTAGTTTCTAAAATGTATAAAATTTTGGACTTTTTCGAAGCTAGTTTTTGGACATTGAAGTGGCAGCATCCCCAATCACTTTGTGCATCTAGAGTTATTTTTTAGATGAAGTAGTTCTGGAGCAATTTTAGTGTTCTGATCATAACTTTCTCATACAAACTTGAAATTAAGTATTTCTTGATTCTTTGATTATGTAATAAGAAGTAATAGTACTACCATATTGATCACCTTCTTTTTATAGCCTTTGACATTTGAAACATAAATAAACTCTGCTAAGTGCAATATTTACTCAAATGTGATTATAAACCACTAAAAATCAACAAAAACAAGGATCCAAAATATGCAAATTTAGGTATAAATATATGATATATTATGAGCTTATTAAATACCCCAAAACTTAGCTTTTGATCATCCTCAAGCCAAGTAATAATCGAAACTCATGAATTAGCTAGGAAAATCTCTCTCAAAGAATCAATAACATGCCAGACGGATTACACATGTATACATAACTCTTAAATCATTCAAGATACTTGCCAAGTAATCTCATGAAACCAATGCTTCATTAGTCCTTTCATGAAGTGAAAATGTGTGTGTAGTGTCAATCTCATGCTACATGCAAGCTTTTCAGTCAACAATGTGCAAACCTGTAAACATTGCACTTAACAAAGTTTTTTTTGTTTCAATATTGAAGGCAATATAAAGAAATAAAAGATTACAAAAGGCATTACTTTTAGCAAATTCTGGTACTAATGGAGACAAATTTGGAAAATCTATTCAATATAAAAGTTTTCGCCTTTGTTCTTAGCTTTCTAAATGGTCAAATTATAAAACATGACAAGTGTATAAGTGTTAGTAGTCTAGTGTGCAAAGCAAGGGTCGATTCCTCTATGAACTATTCAAACTTGTTAAACCAATTGTAGTTGCTAAAATTAAGACTATTTTAATTTAACAAAGATGAAGTGTTGTCTAAGGAAATTATGGTCTAAGATAACAAAAGTCATGATAGTAAGTAAAACAATGAGATTCTCAGATTGCAAGAGTCTAAGTTTCTGATTTTATCGTTGAATGATATTCTATGTTGTTGAGATGTTAATGTTAATTCAACATCTTGGGATTGTTCTTTCTAATATATAGTTATAATCATTAGGTGTAACACCTAGGGTGTTAAATATTGGATAATTGTATTTGGCCATACTGAAATATGTTTAAAAATAGTGGGAATCAGGGAGATAGGGTCATAGGTGGTATGCACTCCCTAGGCGGTATGGTGAGCGGCTAGGAAAGAGCTTATTTTGGATCCAGGTAGAAAAACCCCATAGGACAAGGACAAGTGGTAGGGCATGCGATTGCCATACTGGCTACGGGTCATAGGCGGTACGGCAGGTAGTATGCCTAGCCCCTGCCGTATGTCGGTTGTACGAGTTTATAAAGCTAACCTAGTCCATTTTTCATTTAAACCATCCCATTTTCTTCCCTACGCCCACCCCTTATGCCCTAGCCCCATTATATGTGATTTCTAGCTATTTTAACTAGTATATCATTTTACCTAGCTAGTAAATCATGTGCTTTTTCACTTAAACCCAACTTTCAGCGATTTAAACGATGATAATGGAAGAAAAATCAATTTTCCTTCAAATGGATGGAGCTAATTGGAGTTTTGGACTTGGATTTAAGCCCATGAGAGAAAGTCATGCGTGGATTGCTTGGTAAGTTGGTTTTTTCCTCCTTATTTCTGATTTTCTTAAGTTAGGGTTTTGGGAAATGGTAGATTTTTGGTATGAAATTGATCTATATGCATATAAATTCATGGGGAAGTGAGTTAATGCCATGATTATGGTGATTTGGCATGAGAATTATAAATTTTGCTAAGTTAGGGTTACTATGCATAATGAAATTTGCATGTTACCTAATTTTTATTAAATTAATCATGGGGTAATTGATTAATGACATGATTACAATATTTTAGAACATGTATAGAGTGATTTGGACCTATGAAATTAACATTATTATTATGCCTTAGCTAAGGTTTAAAGAGGAATTTTGTAAATGGACTATGTAAGTCATGAATTGACTAGATTAAAAGCTTAATTAAATTGTTTGCATGTTGGGTAAGTGGTAATCATGTGAGATACTAGATAAATATGTTAAACAAAAGGAGATTTCTTATAATAGTTATGAAGAAACCCTAGTTTACCTTATGTTTATCACATGTTTGATGATCATAGCTAGAGATTGGCTATGAAAGAGTTGTTAATATGATGTATTAAATACATGATTAGAAATGGTTAAGTAAATGGGATGGTGGCCCTGTACAGGATGATCTGAGAAGGAGAGAAAGATAGAGCTGGAGGAAAGTGGCTTGGAGCTAAAGGCTTGAGGTAAGTAGGCGGCCCCCTATTTGATTTGAATGAATAGATGGGGATATAACATATCCAATTGTGTGTACTAGGCATGTATTTTTTTGGATGAGGGATTGTAGATATCGCAAGTTTTTTTAAGATTGAAATTATTTGCCTTATGAATACTGAATGTAGGGGAAGAAGAATATCCCTTGGATGGCAATGATATGTTGTCAGGTATGATGAATGCATGAATGTTGGGGATTTGTAATATCCTATAGTTGAATATGTCTATGATATTGACATGTGAGTATTAAGGATAGTAAATATCCCTTGGGATTGAAATACATGGTATTTTGCATGTGATATGAACATGTGAGTAATGTGTATAGAGAGAATTCTGCATTATGCTTGTTCTTATGTATGAATGTCTATATGAAAGGGATAGGGTATATCCTA
Source organism: Pouteria campechiana (assembly GCA_036873735.1). Taxonomy (NCBI): domain Eukaryota; kingdom Viridiplantae; phylum Streptophyta; class Magnoliopsida; order Ericales; family Sapotaceae; genus Pouteria; species Pouteria campechiana. The sequence goes on from JAYJMB010001364.1 coordinate 5,906, forward strand.
AGTGTGTGATGGAAAGAATAGACAGGATGAGTATATTCTATGTTAAGATTTGATAATATGTTATACTGATGTGTTTTCATTGTATGAATTAAAAGGGAAAGTACAATTCCCCATTGTGATATTGTTAATGGGTGATAAAGATAGGATAAGTGATGTCCCATAGTTGTGTTAATGGCATGATATATCATATGACTGTATGTATGAATAGAATGGCAAGCATTCCATAATAGTATAGATATGTGTAATGATGTAATGTTTATTGAAGGCACAACTGTAATATTATGCCCGTATGGCATAGTTGGATATATGGTGCCTACATGGCATGTATGATGATATGAGACGCTTGTATGGCATGTATTGTGGTATGATGAGCCAAAGTAACTCAGGTAAGTGAAGTACCAAAATAGCACTGTATGATATTAATGATAGAAAGGTGTAGGGTGCATATGGAATGAATGAGGATGCAAGCCTCATGATATGATTGCCTTAGGTTTTACATCTCAGGATAATATGGGAATGTGATGTGTTTATGGTAATGGTTTAAATTTGAATTATGTTGATACATTTTCTGGGTTAGAACATGTTGTTGTGATATATTATTGTTTTATTTTATCTATGCCTACTTACTAAGTTGCCTAGACTCATGCCTTATTATGTTAAATTTTTAGCTGATAGGTTAGGAAAAGAATCCCAACTGAGAATTGGGATGGATGAACGAGATTTGAAGATTGTTAGATATGGTAAGATGAAATGGGGATTGGAACCCCTTAATGTAAATATAATTATATTTGATTCAAAGATTGTATATTAAAAGATCTCACATGATATGTAAAGAAAATGTAATGGTATGTCATAGTAATTATTCTATTTATAATATTGTAGATGGATTTGTATTAATCCTGGAAAATGTATTGCTATCATGATCCGGTTCCAATCTTGGGCAGAGCTGTGATTATGAGTGTGAGTGTGTAGATATAATTGTTGTCATTTTATTATAGAAATATAAATTTTTATTTAATTTCATACAGGTATATCAGGTATAGCTGCATATATTTTAGGGCAACTCTGCCATATTTTAGGTAGGATATTTCCCTTAGAATTAAGAAAATTATGTGAATATGGTAAGATTTCCCTTAAGAAGAAGGGAAATGATAATGTTCCACATTGGCCCCAATGTGGCATGGTCGAAATGCATAAGGTGGGGGTGTGGAGCATTGTAGGTGGTATCAAAGCCTTTCTTGTGACTTATCTATGTGGTAAGTCCTACTAACCTGTGCCAAAGCACTAAGTTTTGATTCATGATGACAATAGTTATAAGAAAGAACTAGGAAATGACATGGCAAGGGAACTTATGAGAAAATGCCAGCTTGTGGGTAAATAAGAAGGTGTGAGAAATAAATACAGGGCATATGAATGATGCCATGGAGATGATATAAATGTGGTGTGATGATGATGTGATATGTTATGAATATGCCTAGGTGGCATAGATATGCTATGATCGTGTCGGGATGGCATCGATATGTTATGATTATGCCTAGGTGGCATGAATATGATATCAATATAAAATAAATTTTCTAGTGAAGTGATAACATAAAGTAGTAATTGTTTGCTTTAGGCAAAGTAGCACAGTTCCATATGTGCATCTTATTAGCCTATTTGTTCATGATGTTTGTGAATTTGAAAATGGAAGTATGAAATTGTGAAGTTTCATAAATTGGCAGGTTGGCCTTGATTGTGTATATTATTATGATCAACTAATTGAATATGACATGTTGCTAACGGTACCAGATGCATGTCTGGGTGGATGTCTTGTCTTGTGTATATGTTGAAATGTGTAATCAGTTGAGTATGATATGTTATATCTGTGAGATGCGGATATGTTTGTAAAAGATTGGATGCCTTAGTAGCATAGACGCCATGATGGCGTGGATGTAATGGACATTGACACCCATGGGGTGTAGGCATGTAGTGCTAGCATGTATATCTAATGTTATGAATCCTGGGTATAGAAGCATACTCTGATTGAATGTTGTCAATGGTTGCTGGTATATGCAATTCAATTGACATGAATTGTTAGGTGTATTTGAGCATTTCTATGTTTTGAATGATGTGATTAATTATGATGCCGAGATGGCATTGATGAGATTAATTACAATGTTGAGATGACATTATGTATATTCATGCATGATTGTGATTGATTGAAATGCCAAGAAGGCATTGCTATGGCTGTAATGATGGGATGACATTAATATAATTGATATAGTGGGATGACATAAGGTGTCCCTGTGCATTGAGTTGAATGATTTATAAGTGGCTATTTGAATGGCTTATGAGCACATTGCATTGAATGAACTGGCATGTGTGCCATTGATTGTGTTGATTGACATGGCACGTTGCTCTGACTTTGAGCTATATGAATGATGCATTGATTAATGCAATTTGTATATGTGAGTTGTGATTGATATATGTGTGAAATTATGTGATCTGTTATATCTGGTGGATGGGGGGGATGTGATGGCTTGAATGGCCAAATATGATAAGCTGGAATGGCGGGAGGGCCCGAATGGCCGGATATGATACTCTTGGATGGAAGGATGGCCCAAATGGCCGGATATGATACTCTTGGATGCGAAGAAACCTATGATGGTCTAGATTCCGCCTTAGATGGCAATGAAGTCTGTGATGACCTGGACTTGACACCCATGTAGGGTGGAGGCCTGAATGGCCTAGGGCTTGGTTGTGATGCCTGGATAGCCAGGATATCATAAGGAGGCCTAGATTGGCCTAAGTACTTAACACGTGAATAGGGTGGAAGCCTAGATGGCCTGATATGGAAATGCCAGATTGGCGTGATGGCCCAGAGGGCCTAAATTGGATATGGGAATTGGTGGTAAGCCCGTGAAAATTACCAATGTTGGATTGGATGCTGCCTGTGATGACGAAGACCTTTGATGCCCATGTCTGGAAGAGGTAGATTTGATGCCGCTTGTGCCTGTGTCTAGCAGAGGTAGATGTGATGCTACCTATGATGGCATAGACCTCTGGTGCCCGTGTATGGCAAAGGTGGATAACTGGTGCATGACTAGGATATTATGGCTTAGAATTAGCCTAAATTGATAATTAGTTCTGGATGTTTTTTTTCATTACATTGTGACGATGTAGTGTATTATAAAACTATTGTATTATGGGATTAATGTCATTGTGTTAAATGAAAATGTATGGCTAAATATCATGATGACCTAGATGGCTTGGATATATAATAATGTTGTGGGATATGGAGGTGTTATATTGGCACAAATGTGTTATAACCTCTGATCTCGATTAACCTATGAGGGCAGGGTGCTAGGAGGTAGTAGGAAAGTTGTCATGGACTTGACTAGGACACAGTGGGAGACCAATTCATAGCATGTAGTGGATAAACATGATTAGGCCTTGAGAAGGCTACGTTGATATTAATAATGACAATAAGATGGATAAGATTGCCTAATGATAAGGCAATGTGAGAATGTTGACTATGTGTTTGTGCTATGATGAGAAGATATATATGAATATGTTGCACATATATGTATTTATGTATTTATAACTGTACATCATAAAAGAGCAGTATGATTCCCATTTTGGGGTGTTTATAAAGTTTTTATGAGTATAGCTCGATAATGAAGTTTCAAGGATGAAACCTTTTGTAAGTAGGGAGGTTTGTAATGCATAGGGCATTAACGTTTAGATAATTATATTTGGCTATTGTAAAATATGTTTAAAAATAGTGGAAATAGGGGAGATATTGCCGCAAGCGGTGAATGCCAGGTGGTATGGGGGGCGCCTGTGCTTCCTAGGTGGTATAGCAAGCAGTTGGGAAAGCTGCTGTGGTCAGATCTGGGGAGAAAAACCCCACAGGATAGTGACAAGTGGTATGGCAGGTGTCTGCTGTATGTCGGTCGTGTGAGTTTATAAAGCTGATCCAGTTTGTTTTAAATTTAAACCATCCCATTTTCTTGCCTATGCCCAACCCTCATGCCCTAGCCCCGTTATATGTGATCTCTAGCTGTTTTAGTTAGGCAATTATTTTACCTAGCTAGTAAATCATGTGATCTTTTGTTTAAACTCAACTTTCAGCGATTTGAATCGTGAAAATGGAAGATAAATCAAGTTTCATTCAAATGGATGGAGACAACTGAGTTTTGGACTTGGATTTATGTTCATGAGCGAAATCCATGCATGGATTGCTGGGTAAGTTGGTTTTCCCCTCCTTATTTCTGATTTTCCTTAAGTTAGAGTTTTAGGAAATTGTGGATTTTTGGGATGAAATTGATGTATGTGCTTATAAATTCATGGGGAAGTGAGTTAATGCAATGATTATGATGATTTGGCATGAGAATTATGAATTTTGCTAAGCTAAGGTTACTATGAAATTTGGATATTTCCTAATTTTTATTGAATTAATCATGGGCTAAATGACTAATGTCATGATTAGAATGTTTTAGAACATGTATTGAGTGATTTGGACCAGTGAAATCAAAATTATGATTATGCCTTAATTAAGGTTTAAAGAAGATTTTTGTGAATGGACTATGTAAGCCATGAATTGACTAGATTAAAAGCTTAATTAAATTATTTACATGTTGGGTAAGTGGTAATCATGTGAGATACCAGATAAATATGTCAAACAAAAGGAGATTTCTTATAATAATTATTGTCTCTCATGGAAGTATACATGATCACAAGTAATATAGATGAGGTAAGTTGAGTATCGTTCCCACGAGGAAGTAGGTTGTTACACACTAAGTACCAAACTTGTATCAAATCAGTAATATTATAATATTTGATTAAATGAAATTCAGTAGATGATATAAGAACTAAATTTGAATAAATAATAAAGTTAACAAATTCTAAGAGCAAAAGAAGAAATATCAATGGATGAAATATCTAGGAATTCAACTTCACCTAGCAAATTCACTTGTATTGATGAATTGCATTGAGTAAATCATCATTCCTCTCATTGTCAATTGAATGCACTAAAGTATCTATCACCCTTTCTCAAGTGTTATGATAGGTGCGCTTGTTAATGTGATTTACTATGTCTCCATGCAAATCCAAATTAATAAACCCATTTAGCTTAAGTATCCAAGTATATACGCTCACAAGGTCATATTCACATGGATTACACTTGTACAATGACTATCTCTAGACTTCATTGCATCATATGTTCTTCAATTCAAGAGTCTATTTGTAATTTACCTCTCTCAAGTATAAATTAAGAATCTCAGTTCATGCACATGGTAGCTAAGTACATACACGCATTAAGCTTAGAAAAGAAGAAACAATGAGGAAGAAGATAATTTAACTCAAAAATCAAAAATCAATACAAGCCTCATTGCTAGGATCCATTTAATCCTAGATAAAAAAATTTAAAATATCATTTTTGAATTAAAACTAACTAATTAATTGATAAATATCATCATAATCCATTATTGAATGTTGATTCAAAAACAAAAGATGAACTAGAAAGAAAACAAAATATTCATCATAAGTCATTTTTGATTCTTTAGATAGATAATATGGACAAATAATACTATTATGTTGATCACATTTTCTAAATAAGCCTCCTTGTATACCACTAATTACCTTAAAGTGATGCTTTTTGAAAATGTCACAAGTTATTATTTTGGACGAAATTTTAGTTAATTGAGGCAGTTATAATTTGTTAGCCATAACCTTCTTATCCAAACTCAGAATCATGTGATTCTTGATGAGTCAAAAATCTAAGAACTATGGCTAAACCTTTCATGTTGAATACATTTTCCAAATCTAACTACATCAGTACTATAGTTTGCCTAAGAGTAAAACCTTTTGTAATCTTCACCTTTGTTTTACATCCTTTGACATCTAAAACTCTAAGAAACTCTATTTAGTGCAATATTTACTCAAATGTGATTATAAACCATGAAAAATTCACAATAAAAGAGGATTCAAAACATGTGAATTTAGGTATGAAAACGCAATATACTATGAGCTTATCAAATACTCCCAAAATTAGCTTTTGATCATCCTTGAGCAAAATAACAATTTGAACTCATGAATCAATTTGGAAAATCTCTCTCAATGTAGTGCACATAGCTCACAAATCATTCATGATACCTGCCAAGTAATCTCATGAAATCAATGCTCCATTAATCCTTTTTTAAAGTGAAAATGTGTGTGTAGTATCAATCTCTTGCTACATGCATGCTTTTCAGTCAATAATGCGCAAACCAGTAAATATTGTACATAACAAAGGTTTTTTCTGCTTTAGATATTGAAGGTTGTATAAAGAAACTAAAGATTACAAAAGGCATTACTTTTACTCAAATTCTCGTAATGATGGAGACGGATTTGGAAAATCTATTCAATATGAAAGTTTTAGCCTTTGTTCTTAGCTTTCCAGATGGTCAAATTATAATTCATCATAAGTGTACAAGTGTATAGTAGTATAGTGTGTAAAATGGGGGTCGATCCCACTAAGAACTATTCAAGCTGATTCAACCAAATCTAGTTGTTGTAATTAAGACTATTTTAATTTAACAAACATGAAGTGGTGTCTAAGGAAATTATTGTCTAAGATAACAGATGTAGAGACAACAAGTAATAAAAATGAGATTCCTAGATTTCAAGAGTCTTGGGATCTGATTTTACTACTCAATGATATACTATATTTTTGAGATGTTGGTGCCAATTCAACATCTTCAGTTAGTTCTTTCTAATATATGATTACTATCGTTAGGTGACTAGGTTTAAATCAAGCATTTTCACTCCTTCCAATTACTCATGAAGTGTAGTGTAATTGTTATAAAAACCAATTAAGATCAAAAGAACTTTAATAAACTGAATATAATCGTTTAGCATAAGGAGTGTACCATAACCATCTATCCATTCATTGAAGAGAGCTAGTATATGGTTTAGCATAAGCTGTGAGCCATAAACATTTTCTAAGATAATAAGTTTAATTCATAGAATTGGTGATTAGGTAATTCAATCAATCAAATGTTTGCAATAAACATAGTGAATGAAATAAGATGAAACTGAATTAATCAACCAATAATCTCTATTTAATAAAGAATAACAAGGAGGGCTACATCTTCGCCATAGAAAAAGATAAATTGTTCATTATGAAAATAAAAAGAACGCTCTTGAACATATTTTAGAACTTAGTATATCTCTTGCTCCCTTTGTTTCTCATGTGCACAACTCAGTGTTGATATCTCCGTGTGTATGTGTATCTTGCTGTGTTCTAGACGTCCCTTTAAATAACTCAAGCAACAAGGTTTTAGTAGAACTACTCCACAAACTACAATATCTGTCCACATAGAGATCCTCTTCTAGGAATAACTCAGTCATTCCATAAAAAAGATAGCTTTATGTTGCTTCCAATGCAAAAAAATAGGAGTTCTAAAAATAACTAAGTTGTTAAACCTATTTGGTTCCAAATTTACAACACAACTTATGCACATAAATCAACTTCTAAATATACTCCAACTTGCAAAAGTCTCAAACTATCAAGTTGGCTACTTCTGCATTTCTATTCACTTCACAATTTTGTAACTTCCAAATAGTTAGTTGTGTCACATCTTCAAAAATTTTGGTATGTACATAAGCATAGAAATTAGCTTCTAAAAACAACTCAAACAGCTCAAATTCTTAAAGGTTGTTGCATCCAATGTCTCAAATACTTCAAAATGTATGAAATTCCATTTCCGAACTCTGTTTCATCCCAATCTATTTTCAGCATTCTCTGAAATTAGTTTCCATAATGTATGACATTTTTGCATCATCTAAAGTTAGCTTTTGGACATTGAAGTGGTGGAATTGTGTTTGAAATTGGGCATCCCAAATCACTTCGCGCGTCCACAGTTACCTTTTATATGTAGTTCATGAGCAGTTTCAGTGTTCTAATCATAACTTTCTTGTACAAACTTAGAATTATGTAATGCTTGATTCTTTGGATAGATAGTATGATGGGGTAGTACTTTTATGTTGATCACATTTTTTGAATTAGCCTCCATATGTGGCACAAATCACCTTAAGTGACGCTTTTGGGTAACATCCAAAGTTTTTATTTTAGATGGAGATTTAGCTACTGAGAAAGTTAAAGTTTTTTAGCGATAACTTTCTTATCTAAACTTAGAATCATGTGCTTCCTGATGAGCAGAAAATCTAAGAATAATGTTTAAACTTTTCATGTTAAACACATTTTGCAAATTTGACTACATCAGTATCATAGTTTGCTTAAGAGATAATCTTCACCTTCTTTTTACTGCCTTTGACATCTGAAATAGAAAAAAATTCTATTAAGTGCAATATTTACTAAAATGTAATTGTAAACCATTAAAAATCACAACAAAAGAGGATTCAAAACATGTGAATTTAGGTATAAAAACATGATATATTATGAGCTTATCAAATACCCCCAAACTTAAATTTTGATCATCCTTTAACAAAATAACAATTTGAACTCATGAAATAGTTAAGAGAAGCTCTCTAAAACAATCAAAAACATGCCAGATGGATTATACATTGCACATAACTCATAAACCATTCAAGATACTTGGCATGTAATCTCATGAAACCAATGCTTAATCAATCCTTTTATGAAGTGAAAATGTGTGTGCAGTGTCAATGTTATGCTACATGCATGCTTTTAGTCAACAATGTGCTAACCAATTAATATTGCACTTAACAGAGTATGTTTCTATTTCAGTTATCAAAGGTTGTACAATGAAACTGAAGATTACCAAAGGCATTACTTTTAGGCAAATTCTAGTACTAATGGAGACAAATTTGGAAAATCTATTGAATATGAAAGTTTTAGCCTTTGTTCTTAGCTTTCCAGATGGTCATATTCTAATTCTTCATAAGTGCACAAGTATATAGAAGTATAGTGTGTGAAGCAAGGGTCAATCCCACTGAGAATTGTTCAAACTCAAGAAATTATGGTCTAAGATAGTAGATGTAGTGACAGAAAGTAATAATAATGAGATTCTCAGATTTCAAGAGTCCACGGATCTGATTTTATTTCTCAATGATATACCATGTTGGTGATATTTTGGTGTCAATTCTGCATCTTCGGTTCGTTCTTTCTAATATATGATTATTACTATTAAGTGATTGATTTTAAATCAAGTATTTCAACTCCTTCCAAATACCTATGGTGTCTAGTAAAATTGATGTGAAAACCCATTAAGATTAGAAGAACTTTAATGAACAAAATATATTCATTTAGTATAAGAAGTGTACTAGAACCATGTATCCATTCATTGAAGAGAGCGAGTATATGGTTTAGCTTAAGGTGTGGACCACAGCCATATTCTAAGACAATAAGTTTAATTCATAGAATTGGTGATTAGGTAATTCAATCAATCATATGTTTGCAATAAAAATAGTGAATGAAATAAGCTGAAACTGAACTAATCAACCAAAAATCTCTATTTAACAAAGAATAACAAGGAGGGCTACATCTTCACAAAAGAAAAAGAAAATTTGTTCATTATGAAAATAAGAAGAACACTCTTGAAAATAAGCATATTTTAGATCTTAGTATCGCTCTTGCTCCATTTGTTTCTTACATTCAAAAATTCTATGTTGATCTCGCTTTCTCTCTCTATGTCTTGCTGTGTTTTAGATGTCCCTTTAAATAACCCAAGAAGCAAGGTTTTAGTAGAACTCCTCCATGAACTGATATATCTCTATGCATAGAGATCCTCTTCTAAGAATAACTCAGCCTTTTCACTAAAAAAGATTGCTTTATGTTGCTTCCAATGCATAAAAATAGGAGTTCTAAAACAAACTGAGTTGTTGCGCTATTTGCTTCCAAATTTGCAACATAACTTATGCACATAAATCAACTTCTAAATATACTCCAACTTGTGAAAGTCTCAGACTATCAAGTTGGTTGCTTCTGTACTTTTATTCCCTTCATAATTTTGCAACTTCCAAATAATTAGTTGCAGCAAATCATCTTGAAAAAGTTTGGGACATACATAAGCATAGAAGTCAGCTTCTAAAAACAACTCAAACAATGTAAATTCTTAAAGTTCTAGCATCCAATGTCTCAAACACTTAAAAATGTATGAAATTCCATTTACAAACTCTGTTTCATCCCAAGTTATTTTTGACTTTGTATGAAATTAGATTTCCACAATGTATGACATTTGTGCCTTATCCAAAGTTAGTTTTTTGACATTGAAGTGGCAGAATTGTGTCTGAAATTGGGCATCCCAAATCACTTCATGCGTTCAGAGTTATTTTTTAAATGAAATTATTCTGGAGCCATTTCAGTGTTCTTATTATAACTTTCTCATACATACTCAAAATTAAGAGATTCTTGATTCTTTGGATAGATAATATGAAGGGATAGTACTTTTGTCTTGATCATATTTTTTGAATAAGCCTCCTTATGTGTCATAAATCACCTCAAAATGATACTTTTTGATAATGTCCAAAGTTATTATTTTGTACGGAGTTTTAGCTACTGAAGATGGTTTTAGTTTTTTATCCATAAATTTCTTTTTTAAACTCAAAATCATTTGATTCTTAATGAGTTGGAAATCTAAGAACAATAGTTAAAACTTTCATGTTGAACACATTTTCCTAATCTAACTACATTAGTACCATAGTTTGCTCAACTGTAAGGCCCTGGAAATTTCAAAAATGTAAATGTTCACTATTATAAAGTTTTAGTGATTTTTACAATGTGACATACTATAAAATTAAATTTCTGAGGATGTTTATTATCAAAAAAATTATATAAATGGATGAAATATCTATATTAATGTGAGGATGATGAGGATATATGTTAATTA
>JAYJMB010001365.1:0-16736 GCA_036873735.1 Pouteria campechiana
TTTCAACCTTGTTTATCATGCCTTGGATCATATGTTAAAAGTGCCTTAAAGAGATATCTTCTTGAATGAAAAAGAATAAGTGCTTAAATAAGCTTATAGATGTAGAATCATGATTTAAAATACATATCCATGCTTTACAACTTATGCAAATTTTATATGGATAATTATATTATGATTTACAATAAAAAATATAATTAAAATGTTAAGTTAACAATTTGGCAAAAAGTATAGAAATTTTCAAGTGCAGGTTCATTACTATAGTAATTTTACTAGAATACTTTTGCTACAGTAAAATACTACAATGCTGCTACAGTGCTAAACAAAGTGGATTGTCTAAGACGAAGTGGATTGCCTAAAGTAGAAGATAAAATAAAGTTTCAGACGATTTGGCAGACGAAGTGGAAGACAAAGTTTGAATTAGCAGATGAAGCAACAAACGAATTACTATAGCAAATTGCTACAGTAACTTGCTATAGTAACCTATAAACAAAGCTTCAGCCAATTAGCAAACAAAGTAATAAACAAAGTGTTGCAATGATCTGCTACAGTACCAGCAGATAAAGGCATTTGTCTAATACTTACTTCTACGGTAACGATGCTATAATAACTCTGCTATAGTACCAACAGACAAAGATATTCATCTGCTACTTATGTTAGACAAAGTATTGCTATAGTAATGTCCTACAGTGAATTACTATAGGAGAAATCTATTGTTTTCAAATATCAGAAATTCAACACTCTGCAACACTTGGATTTTGCAATAATATTCTTCCAAGCAGTCCATAACCTTTCTAGATGGTAAAAATAGATAATCTGCTGAAGGAGAACAAAATGCTTGAAGGTTGTAAGTGCTAAACAAAAATCAAACATCGAGAACCCATTCAATTTTTCAAGTGCAAGACTACAGAAATTTGCTCTAACCATCTACCACATTTCAAAAAGTTTAAGTTACAGAGATTTTGAAATATGCTCAAAGATGTCGATCCGAATACTCCATTCAAAATCTCAACCTATCTAAAGAAATAATGAAAAGATAGCAAATGGAAGAAAAAGTTCAAAGAGCAAAATACATTGGAATCAACTATCTAATATGGAGCAAAACACATTACAAAGTTTTGAAAATGAAGAAGCCCAACTTCATCTAGAATCAACTATGGACAAAGTAGGAGACGAAAAGACTCTATCTGGTTGAAAAGAGACTTTGTCTAATATTAACTTCAGACAAATGCAATTAAGCACCAGTCAAAGTGGAGTAGCTAAGTTTGTCAAAATTTATTATCTTCTTTCCAAAATCATGAATCAAGTCAGAGCTGCAACATCTTCTCATTCGTCAGTTGCCTGAACCAGCTATTCACCCTCTTCTATGTCAAGTTTAACACTGTAGAATGGTTCTAAGCATATGAAAATTAATTAGAAGATTGCATTTTCAAATGGAAAATTATCTGAATGGTCTTCTACAACTATTTCCTGCTCATCTACTTTCATCTCTACATTTAATGAAGATCATCTTCCTCCAACGGTCAAGTTTTCAAGAAAGCTATTTAAGGAGAAGAGATGAGATGATTCAAAGGTGGTGAAGGAAGACATTTCAAATAAGCTTAACCTTATGCAAATTATTTCACCTATGTCCAAGAGCTTAAACCATCATCTATCTTTCATGAGCTTCAATCTGCATATTTATATGGCCATTGAATTTACATTTTAAAAAGATATTTCTATATTGTTAGAGCTATAAAAGATCATATCTTCCCATATGCTTCATTGTAACACTTTGTAAAAGTGTATTAGTTTTCTGGTTAATCTGAAAACTAGAGAATTGGTGGTGATCTGTCAAAAATCATCAATTTTGCTTACGACCTTCAAAACTAGTGAGTTTCTTGGTGAGCTTATGTAAATTAGAAGAGTGCTGAGAGCACTATGTTTATGCCCCTTGGAGCTAGAATCTATAAGAGTATTGGGAACACTGCTTATACCCTCTAGAGCTGGCCTAGGCTAGTCCAAGAAGACAGCTCTATTGGTAATGTGATAATTCTTTTTGCATTTCAAGACAACCAGACTAACCCACTATTAAGGCAACTCCATCGGTGAGCTTAACTGGTCTCCTCTATACTTAAGGCCACCCAGGCCAACCCACTCATTGGGCAACTCCACCAGTTTTTGGGATGTAGAAAATTAGATAAATATAGTTGATTTTAAAGCCATGACATCTCAGTTATATCTTATGGATAGACAGCGATCACTGCCAAATAAGTTCATGAAATCAGAATGTGGTCAACAAAAATCTCTTTTAAACCACCTAAGCAATCCCAATTGTACAAAATAATAATAATAAGCTAGGTGCATATTCAAAAGGAAAAGGAAACAGAGCTGATTATTGACAGCTCTAAAGATGCTTGACTCATTGGTTACGTTCATTTATACGAACATGAAAAATCGGATTGATAAGAATCGGTGGTTGAGGATCTGAACACTTCAATCAAAAATCGAATGTCATTGGGATGATCTTAGGATCATTTAATTGCTATTGATATTGAGTCTTCATTCAATCTCATGAATTTTGGGCCAAGAAAATTAATGTTGGGCTATGTTCATCCCACTTATGAATTTTGGGCCAAAAAGTTCTGGACCGTTCCAATATTATTTCAAGCTATCAACAACCACTATCTGAGATCATTTGAATCAAAACATGGTGGGGCCTACGATTGTCTAATATCACTGCCGAATGGAAAAGAAGGAGAAGAATGCAGCTTTTAATGATTGTGCAGCAGGTTGCTTGAAATGACACTCTGCCATAGGTAGGATAGGTTGGTGCAGATGACACATCAAAATTGTTCTAAATGGACCCACTTTGACAAATGGGCTACTTGGTCTGCTTGGTCTGGTTTGAACATCAGGAGCATACTCGCTTCCAAGTTTCCAACACCCTCAAAATTAATTAATTATTGACTTGGAGATTGGTGTCATAACAGCGAAGATCGAGCAACCGAATTTCCCTTGTGCGGTGCGACCGTCACCTGCAGAGGGTCCAAGACTTTGCTTTCAAATGTCTTAAATGTGTGGCTTTTAGCTCCTTGCTACTTCTGGGTGGTGATATCTTGCACCTATGCGCAACCAGCTAGCCCCTTTGATTGCGTGACTTGGCATTTTTTTAAAGAAACGTTTCCAGCAAATCACGCTGTCTGCGGGGTTTAGCCCTCGTCCGCGCGACTGTTGCTGCCCTTTGCGAACCATTACCGTCTGTGCGACCCATTCAGCCAAGCATCTTCTGTCTGTGTGACCCATTCAACCAGGCATCTTCCATCTGTGCGACCTACTCGGTCGGTCTTCTTCTGCACCTGCGCGAGCTGTAATAAGAGAATCCTTTGCCAGCTCGTGCGTCAGCCCCAAAAACAGAGATTGATCATTGCTCCCATTGGCGCAGCAGCAGCAAAAGACTGAGAGCTAAGCCATTTTTGCTTGGCAGCAAGAAGGCTATGGTGCCAGAATTACCGGCAGCAAGGAAGAAGGGAGCATCAGTAACCCTATCCTTCATCTTCTAGCGGCCAGAGAAGGTGACCTGGTGACAGTGCAAGAAACGGACGACGTGGGCAGCATTGTCGGTAGAGAAGAAGGTGACATGTAGCAGCAGGCAGCGTCAATAGCAATGGCATTAATGGGTTTTTCACCCCCTCTTTGGATTTTCTGGCAATCGGAGAGAGGATCCTATGAGCCGAAAAGTTGTCAAGCATCAAGACGTTGGCGGAGACGTTATGGTTGGATCGGATCGACCATCGGGTGGTCAGATCGCAGCATCGCAACAGGAATTTGTAGCTAAAACCAATAGGTTTTTTCATGTTCGGTCAAATTTTTAGGTGACTAGAGAAGACAATTTGGTGCTGCGAAATCAGCGCCAGTGTCGGAACATCGACACCAAGTTTCTGATTGGAGCAGATTAACTGTCCAATGGTTGGATGGTGGCAGCGTAGGAAGCAACAACAGTGAGTCTTCTCCCATCCCATCAAAAAATAGAGACAGACAACGAGAAGTCATCAGCAGTGAGGAAGAGAAGCGACGACAACAGCTTTGTTACATGTCTTCGGCTGCCCGAGAAGGAGATCCGTTGACGATGAAAGAAGTAGCGGTAGCTTGCAATCGTTGGTAGTAGAGATGGCAACAGTCTAGGCTGATTCGTTGGAGGAGCAATGATTGGTGGTCATTGATGGCAGCCGAAACTTTGCAAAGTCATCATGGGAGAGAGAAACGAGAGTAAATTACAAGTTCGGAAGGATGAGTCTGGTTCAGGTTGGCGTGAGATGCCAGGGGTGCAGAGAAGATGATGATAAACAAAGGATGGTGATGACCCTAGGTGACGTGCCGCGCAAGACGACTTCAACACGCGGTGACATGACAAGGAGCTTGGCCACATAGCCAATGTGCCATGTAGCTTGGGAGCAACTAATGTGGCGTACAAGTGGGGTAGGCCGTCGAAGGCAAAGTAAGAACATGAGATTGGCCATTGAAGGCTGACGTGCGGTGCGGTTAGGCAGATTCTCATCCGTGTAGGCAGCAAACCACACTAACATTCTGCTGAGGTGGAGCGCAGCCAAGCTTAAAGCAGACTTGTACAATCAGAACAACTACTTGTGTAGTTGAAGAAGCAGGGCTGATTTAGGTCGCATAGACAATGACGTTTCCACCTAGGTTGTGGAAATAAGCTGCCCGTCACTAACAAGCTATCCCAAAATGCACAGAAGAGACTTTCCACTAAACTAAAATTGCTCAGATGAAGCTTGCTCACTTCAGAGTGATGTAGTCCATGCAGGTGAGCGCCAGTTGTCTGTGGAGATTGGGCAATCTCAAGTCTCGGAGTCCAGACACACGAGCTTACCCCATAGGAGAAGTCATGCAAGCCATCATGCACTTGCCTGGCTGTACAAGCAGAATATGTGGAGTCAACTCTCGAGTCATTTGGCAAGCGGTTGGACACTACGCAGTCTGCCAGAAGCGTTGTCAGGCTGCACGGTCACAAAATCGCTAGGCTATGCAGTATGCCGCCTTAACACAGTATTCCACCTGCGCAATGGGGAAGGCCTTCAATCTATGCGGTTATCCAAAGAGTACTGCTATTACCCGCATAGGCATGGGGCAATATGCTACATTATCTAAGTTAATTGCTTGGAAAATTATGTCGACAAGGATACTGCAATGGTAAAGCTGGCATGCCTGAGATACCCCAATGTTGGATCTAGAATGCCCAAAATACCCCAATGGTGGAGCTGGAATTCCCAAACTGTCCAAATGGTGAAGTTGAGCCCATTTTCTTGAAATTTCCAAATTGCCCAAATAGTGAAGCTCGGCACATTTTTCAAGAATTTCCAAACTGCCCAAATAGTGAAGCTGGGCACATTTTCCAAGAGTTTCAAGAATGCCCCTCTATTGAAGCTGACATCCCAAGAATGCTCCCATGTTGAAACTGAAATTCCTAAAATACCCCCGAAAGACCTCAAGCCTATAAACACCCCTCCCTTTTCTTATGAGAAAGGATTCTTTTGGAGAGAGATTTTGGAAGAGGGGCTCAAGGAGTCTTCAAGAGGCAGGTGTCTCACTTGACACCGGTGGCCTTTGGCCACTGGTAATTTCTCTAGTACTTAAGAGCACTCTACCATGGCCCACCATGGTACACACATGGGTGTCACCCATGTTGTAGTACTGGTGGGTCCCATATGGCTAATGGACAACAAGATAATACTGGATTAAACATTTTAAATACATTAAAATTTATTTAAACCTTGAATAAACTATGTAACTGCCCCATAAATTAAAAAATTAATGATATTGTTTTAAATTAACTAAGAACTATCATTACTACAAATCTTTGTTATTAGTGTTAATCATAATAGGCTTAATTAACTCAAAGTATAATTAGGTTTAATTCATGTAACCTGGATCTTCGATCTCTTATAGTATAAATGACAGAGATTGCCCGCTTGTAGTTTTCCACAGAATATTGGAAAACACCACTCATCAACTCATTCAAAAGCCTAAGTCTAAGACTAAGTCACTAATCATGACTCACTTAGTCAGACTTTAGCAAACACCACTCATTAACTTATCCCAAAGCCTAAGTCTAGAACCTAGTCACCGAGTCACTAAACCATGACTCATTGAGTCAAACTTTAGCATATACTATTCATCAAAATAGTCAAATCCAGTCATCTTGATCCACTTTTTCTAAGCTTCTCATGGATAAATTGAGAACCAAGCTGAACCCAGTTAACCTAGCCCACTCTTCCTAAGCTTCTCATAGGTAATTGAGAGAGTCAAGCCAAATCCAGTCATCTTGGTCTCACTTTTTCTAAGCTTCTAATGGGTCAATTGAGAGAGCTGAGTTAAACCCAGTTAACCTAGCGCACTCTTCCTAAGCTTCTCATGGGTAATTGAGAGAGTCGAGCCAAATCCAGTCATCTTGGTCCCACTTTTTCTAAGCTTCTAATGGGTTAATTGAGAGAGCCGAGCTATACCCAGTTAACCTAGCCCACTCTTCCTAAGCTTCTCATGGGTAATTGAGAGAGCCAAGCTAAATCCAGTCAACCTGGCCCACTCTTCTTAAGCTTCTTATGGGTAATAAGAGAAAGCTTAACCAAACCTAGGTCACCTGTTTTCTTCTGATCTCTTTCAAGTCTAAACACGATAGAGATCACTCAATCCTGAGTCCTTCTGAGATATGCCAATCGGGTCACAAAACACCTACTGTCTCTATGGTTTCTTACATTCCAAATAACAGAAATCACCCGGTCTTGATTCCACCCAGGACAAACCAATCAGATCAAAACATCAATTTTCTAAGTTGACCCAGTATCTAGCAACCCAATCTAGAACCTGTCATCCTATCCACCCATTGGCTTGAGGCGATCTCCTAAATATCAAGTCATCACAATGTGCTTGGCAATCCCAAAGATAGCACACATCTATTTTGAGAGTGTGTGTTTTATTTTTGAATTTCTAAGATGCATTGTACTTTTTCTTCTGATCAAGGGTTTTCTCCATTGTAGAGATGTAATTAGGACCATTGTGGTCTGAGATGTGAACATATAATTTTTCTAATGTACACAGCAAGTGTAATCAATTGAGAATAATCAAATAAAAATGAAAATTGTTTGATTCATTCCAAAAATGACAAATCTCCTAATATCTTCTTCTTGTTCCATTTTATTGTTTCCTCCTCTTTTTATACTTGTTACACCAGTGAACTCAACTAGTAACGTGCTCAATAAAATAATCTGTTCCGGTATAAATAATCTATTAGCTATTAACATAAAAATCAATCTCAGACCATATCTAATTTAGCCTGGTGGACCATACATTAATCTAGAAATAAATCCTCTTCTCTCATAGTTGTCCAATAAAACTTATGATTTATTTTGATAATTGCCCTTTCATTAGGTCCAACATGTTCAAAAATTTCAAAATCAACTATCTAATTGCCCAAATTAGAGCTCATGGGGTTTAAATACATGAAAATCAACTCTATTTGTTAGTTCCCACTCCCTAAATTAGTGATTAGGCACCAACCAGCACGCTTGGGCCATGACCAGTGGAACCTGCCTGGGCCACTGGTGCTGGGCTAGAGCCTGGGTCGTTTGGCTGCCTAGGATTGTCAACCACCTGGGCTTCATTAGATGGGCTTAAGCCCACTAAAACTTGCTGTTGGTCATTGTCATTTTCATTGTCACCTTACCGAGCTTGGCTACCTAGGCTTAGTCTTTTGGGCTTTGCTTGGATCTAGGCCTTGAATCAAGCCTAGGTGTCCAAACTTGTTCTGTTCTTACGGATGGGTTGGCAGATGTGATAGGCCTAACCTTGGCCGGCGCATGCGCATTTCCAGTGAATGTGGGACAATTGGGAGGGGGGCGACTGTAAATTTTTGGGGATTTTTGTCCCAAAAAACAAACAGTGAAAAATTATGTTTTTCTTATATTTTTAAATTTCTAAAATTCTTGAAATTTCATCCATAGGTCACTAAAAATACAACAATTATTCCATATGGACCATTTGCAAATCCATGGTCCATAAATGTTATTATTTAAGAAATTTTCATATTCTAAAATCATCAAATTTTACTATCCAAATAAAATCATTTAACCCAGAGATTTCTACCTTAAGTAAATACGATCATGATAAGATATCTATCAGTCCAAATTTTCTAAAAATTATGCACAACATTATATATAAATTAATTTCTTATGCCCCAATTAAATGGGATGTTGGACGTTGTGCATTTATGGGTCCAACGTTCTTTTCCTTTTTTGTTTTCTACTTTTGTTTTCTTCATAATATCATATACATTTACTATTTCTTAAATCTGAGCAATATGATATATTCTACATCATGAGAGGGTCATTTCAAGATGTATATGTAATATTTAATTCTTTCAAATCTATGAAAATCTAATGAAAATTTAGTTTCAATGGATAAAAAACTACCATCCAATACATAATGAATTCTCATCAAAATTTCCTAAAATTTTCATGCAACACAAAACATATGCAAGGAAAGCATTCAACAATTTTGATTTACTAAAAATATTATGTTAGCATAAATGCGTGGTTTCAATGACAAACAAAACTTGATTAAAGATTATATACTAATGATTATTATCAAGCATTTAGCATGTAAAATCAAATTGCAGACTTCACGAGCAAATGAACACAGAGTAGATATTCTAACGCATTAATATGTCTGACTGAAAAGATAAATAGCTTGGGCAAGTGCAGAAACCAAAGACGAAGCACTGCTATGGTTAAAACTCAAATGAAAATGAATCAACCAAGTCATTGTTCGTCTGTTAAAATAAAATTTATCTCTGATGAATGCAAAGTAATAAGCATACAACAGACTTCATCAGTCATAAGTAAACCACAGTTGAATAACTTACTATGCCAATAATCATCTGTTAAAATAGACAAATGTAGAGTAACAGGATTTTTCTATGCTTCTATAATTCATTTGTTACTTGCAACAGACAAACCAATAGACGAACTACTCGAAAGATGATTCCTTTGTGCCTCTACAATTCATCTATTACTTGCAGCAAATAAACCAACAAATGAACTACTGAAAAGATGATTTGTCTGCACCTCTATAATTTGTCTGTTACTGCACCTCTATAATTTGTCTGTTACTTGTAGCAAACAAACCAACAGATGCACTGCTAGAAAGACAATTCATCTGCACCTCTACAATTCGTCTATTACTTACAACGGATAAACTAATAGGCAAACTACTAGAAAGACAATTCATCCGCGCTAACTAGATTCATCTACTACTTGTCATGGACAAACTAGAAGATGAAGGGACTTTGTTTGATGACTAGCTGGAGAGATACTTTGTCTGTCATAAGTGAAGATGAGCAATGGACAAACTAAATCGTTGGACTTCGTCCAACATTAATAAGGCTCTTTCCAAACTAATGAAAGAATCATCCATTGCAGAATCTCTTCGACTGATACTTATTAAGAATCAAAAAATCATCTTCTCCAAGGTCGGCACTACAGGCATTCCAACAGATGAGAATTAATCAGAAGAGAGAGAAACCAAATGTGTTAATCAAAATGATCTTCTATCATTAATGGAGTTCACCTACCATTAATGGCTGAAATTTAAAGCGGTTATAAATGCAACATTATTGGATCAAGAGGACAAGAAGAACAATCAAGAAAAATATTCAATCCCTTCTTAAGAGCAATTACTAGATGGAGCCGAAAACTTTTACATCTTTCAAAAGTTGTGAGCCTTGCATTCAAACCATCCTCAACTTTCTTTGAAGGCTCCCAATCATCTTTCGAGAAGATCATTTACTTCTGCATTTAATCTTTAGAATTCTTTCCCTATACTTATTGTGAAGTGTTTATATAAGTGCTTTAACTTTCAATATTTATTCATTGTAACTTCCTTGAGCGAGTAGTTGAGGCTAAACTCAAGAAGAATTTTGATTGACTAAATGCAGATAAGAGCTATTTATCTACACCCCCTAAAGCTAGAATCTAGAAGAATGTTGGAAGCGCTGTGTTTATACCCCCTAGAGCTAGAATCTAGAAGAGTATTGAGAGCATTGTGATTACATCTCATGGAGCTGGAATCTAAAAGAGTGCTGGAAGTAATGTAGTTATGCCCCCTAGAGCTGGAATCTAGAAGAGTGCAGAGTGCACTGATTGTATTTGTGTTATTGGAGATAGTGGAACCCAAGATACTAAGAGAAGAGTACTCTTGGAAGTAGAGTGGAGTGTTAAATCAAACCACTATAAAAATGCATGTGTCTTATTTATTTGTGCATTGATTGAGTGATTGGGTTGATTGCTAGAGGGACGTTTGATCGTAAAGGGGTTTAACAAAATTTTAAGTACCTAATTCATCCCTCCCCTCTTGGGTATTTACCTAAGCTTTGGGACTAATACATTACATATTATTATGAAATTTAACTTTTTCATCTTCTAAGAAATCAATCAGAAACTTTATCAATGAATAAATCAACTATAATCTTCATGTATTAAATATGCTTAAATCAATGATTTAATCCATTAATAAGATACTAAAATAAATTCTCTACTTACTTGTTGTGATGATCCATGAAGGAAAAAAAATTCCTCTTCAAATATCGAAAACTTCCATAGTGTCTCTACCTTTTCTTTCTACAATCCTCCCGTTCCACACATATATAAGCAAACGTCCCCTAGTTACAGTTGCACTATTCCCTACACCAACTGAGCACTATAATTTCTGACTAACACCCCACCACCATTATTGACAATAAGGCAATGTTTCACATAGCCTATTACAATACATGTTCCAAGTGAAATGAATTAGAGTCACCACTAATTCAAATACAAAGGGGAATCAAGTGAAATAAGTAATGAATTAGAGTCGTCACTGATTCAAATACAAAGAGGAATCAAACCATTATCATGAACTCCCTACTGATTTACACTTACAATTCTTATTCTATAAGGAATCTAGAAATAGGAGGGAACAACTTGTGATGGACTTCAATGTGAATAAATGCTCAAACTCAGGAGGGGTATGGTGGCAACTAGAACAAGTTAATTTCAGCTCTTGGCAGGCCACACAATTATTGAAATGCTACTAGACATGGCTGGAAATGTAGCCAAAAGGGTGTTGGAAGGGTTGTTGGAATGGGCTTTTGCAAGGGAAGAATAAAGGACAACTTTATCACAACAATTTCTCCATTCTCTCCTAGATTTTCTTGTCACCATGTTGCTGAAAAATAGATTTTGTTGGAAGGGAAGGGAAGGAGAAGACTTTGTTGCAGCAACTCCTCCTCTTCCTTTAGGACTCTCTCATCCTCTTTGAGAGAGGATGATTTTTATAAAAACCCTTTTATAAAGATCTTTGCAACTTAGCTACCTTTTCAACTAGAGGAGTGTTAGGTGGAGGGTGCCTGTTGGCACTAGCTGTGAGGGCTTGGCCCATTATCCAGAAATTGTAACCATGTTTAGTAGGGGTGTCTACACTCACAAACCATAGAAATTAAAGAAAGTAAGATAATTATAGATTAGATATATTCATGGATGAATCCCTAAACTTAATTTGTTCTTGTAGAAATCCTTATCAGTCACAACATTCAGTTACAACACCTAATGACAACTGAAGTTCAAATGGGCTGAGCTAGAAGCTTATTTATTGCAAGACAAATGTCATCAAAACCATCTATCATCACCATATAGTTGTCAAAAAATTAAAAAGGAAGCTAAGTTGCCAACAACTATAAAAGGGGAGCATTCCCCCTCTCAAAACACAAGCAAGAATCCTAGAAAAGGGGTTGAGAAACTACTGCAATAAAGCTCTTCCCTTCTCTTCCTCTAACCAGGCTCATTTAAGCGACATAGTGGTTTACCAAGAGCTGGAACTAGTTGTCATCACATCTCTCTTGAGCTTAAACATCCCTTTCATATTAAAGTTTGTCACAAGTTGTCCTCTTCTGTTTTCAAATTTCTTGTGGAAAGAAGAATTGTAAGTATAAATCAATAGAGAGCATAAGTTAAGAGTTTGATTCATCTTTGTACTTGAATTAGTAGTGACTCCAAATGGCCATTCTTTTTATATCAAACATGTAGGAAGTTTTTAGTTTTTGGATATTTAGAAACAACCATCATCTTCTATTTCTATTGCTATTTGCAAACACGAATTGACAAAAGCATTGGTAGGCATGTACCATCTGGTTGTGTTATTTTCAACATCTCAAGAATGCTTACACTTCATTTAATTGCAAGAAGGGTATAGTTGCCAAGTGTCTACTTACCCTACACTTTAGGCCACGCAAAGATTGGTCCATTATAGAGTTTCTGTCAAAAAGGGGTGCTACAGTTTTTACATCAAAACATAAAAGAACATCCACATTTTTGCCTAGTAAAATATGAAATATGTGGATCACAATGATCAATTGCAAAAGTGGAGCTTAATTTAATTTGGAAAATTATATGGGAAACTGTTTTTGTTTGATGGGCTACTATAATTCGTCTGTAGAACTCCATTATGAATCATACATGTAACTTAGATTTACCTTATTAATTTCTTCACACATTTATGATAAGTTGGACCATCTACTAAATCGATGGGATCCATTTGATTTTATTTTATTTTTCATGCGAAGATCCACTTGAACTTTCTGTAGTGTTGATTCTTCAATATATGCTTGAATGGGGAATTGCAATATCTTTTTGATTTGGTAAATTTCCTTTATCCTTGGAAGCACCGTACTGACTTTGTTTCGAAATAGTGAGAGGAGTGCAAACAAGGCAAGAGCTTAATATAACCTCATCACTTATCATGCTTATTCATTGCTTCGCCGTCCTTCTTATTTTAGACGTAGCTTCAACCAACAAAGCGATTTCCTACCTATTTTCTCATCTCTTTCATTCTTTCCTCTTCAAGTTTCACACACCAAAATATCCAAGTCAATCCAACGAAGGAGAGGTATTATGCTTTTATCTTCTTCTTTTCTTCTTTTTCTTTCCCTTAATTTGCATGGCAAAGCTATTTGTACAATGTGTTTGTAAATTGGCAATATTCATCCGTATGCAGTCATGAATCTCATCTTCTCTACTCCATCGACCTTATCAATGTAACCATTAATTTTGTGGAATGGTGAGATTAAGAATCCTTCTCTTTATTATTATTTTCTCAAGAACTGATCATGTCCTTCTCTTTTTGTGAAGAGTCGATAATTCAGTGCAGCTTTTTAAGACATCTCTATGCAAAAAATGCCATTTATCACCTTGGAACTTTTGGGTGCGCCCATCTTCCTATAATGATAAAATGGACATTAAAATCTTCATGTGAGCCAGTCATCAAATTGCATGGAGTTAAGAATTATGTTTCGCTAAAATTTCCAATAGAAGCAATGAAAGAAGATAAAGAAGGTTTAATTAGCAACAAGTGAAAGGAATGAAAATTTCTTTTTTTACAATCTCTTTTAATTGATATTCTTTTACTTATTTAATAATTCTCTTTTTTATTTATTATTCTTCATTCCAAAACTTATTTATATTATCTTTATTTACTTTATTCTCAATTATCGGACTCAACACTCAGATGAATCTCATAGAGAACTGTTTGCAAAAATTAATCTTTAATGGTCCAACAATCTTATTTGATAAATTATAATTTATTCAAATTAATACTTCTCAAACTAGTTTCTAAGACACCCCCATTATGACAACAATTCCTTTTCTATCTCAAAATATGGACAAAAGAAAGTAATATGATACATATGTTTACTAAGCAATCATCACATCACTAACCGTTAAAAAGAAATTAATTCTTAAAAATAGACTCAAGTAAGTTATAATAATTCATCGACCTTCAACAATTAAAAAGAACACGCAATTAATTTAAATCCATCCTGATTCCAATATACACTAATTCAAGAAATATTTCAAATTTTCACACGTTAGCCACACGTTCGTCCTTGTTGCTAGGATGCCTTTGACTGCCTTTGACTGGGATGTTATACCTCAGCCTTCTTACTGGGTTTCACAATCTATAGTTGCACCATGTAGACATGGTTGACGCAATTAAAATGTCACAAGCATAATCCGCCATGCCTCAATCATAATCACAAATACCCAATTTTGATAATCTCAAAAATAATAAAATAACCACGTATGTCAAATTAAAGTATCATCAAACATATACGATTACAAAAATATATTAGGAATTTAAGAACCATTAACCTCTAATCATAATTCTAGAAAATCTCCACGCAGGTCACCATCTAATTCCTTCTTTTTTTTGTTTTTTCTTTTTTTTCTTTTGAAGTCTTTTTTTTCTCTACCTATTCATATCATCTGATGAATCACATATGCAAGAAATTTATTGGATCATTTTCATGATCCATGCCACTAATGCCATCAACCCAAGAAGTTTGATATTTCATGGGATTCTAATCAAAGATCCATGGCATTTATCATCTATCATCAATAAACTGTTATTTGATGGGTTAATCTTGGAAATTTTCAATCTCTGTTCGTTCATGACCTACTTATTGACAGGGCCCTCCATCGTTGATAATCTACGTAATTACATCTACCCCACCATTGATTCATCACTAACCATAATCTTAGCCATTGATTAAACTTATAATCATACCATTACCATTTATCCGTTGCGAATCAAATCACACATTTCAAATCCTAACCATTAGCCATCGCTACATCAACTAAAGATCAATTGAATAATGTAACTCATAATAGAATTGCATTGTACGTCTATCCACAATACAGTAACTAATTCTAATCATCAATTTATATCTTCACCATTTTTTTCATTTCTTTTTCTTGATCATATAGCTTTAAAAGATTCAACACATAATCCGTCTATGCATGCATCCATATATCAATGCATCATTGTTTTGCACATGTAACAATAGATCATTTGCTAGCTTGATGTGTATTCGTTGATAAATTAAAGTTTCAACATATCATGCAATACGAGCCATCCAAACTAGCTAATGATGACATAAACATATTATTTGACCAATACAAAGATCAAACTAAATGCACAATCTTAGAACATAATTGAGTATATCAACCCATACAGCATACAGTTAATCTAGCTAACGAAGATTGAAACTGGTCAAGTTCATATTATTCATGTAAACACATCAACAGGCTATGCTTCTATCGTTGGATTGATAACAACATCGAAAATATAATCTAACAGGTTGCATTTAATTAGTACAGCTCAATGCATTACAATCTGTCCATTTAATCAGGTTTTTCTGGGGGGGTGGGGGGTGGGGGGGGTGAATCGCATGATCAGATGGGCCATTTGATCAGGTCCTATCTACTTATTTTGGGTCATCTGGTCACTTCTTAAACTGGCGTCAATCCAGCCTCTCCCTATGATCGTGAGGAATTAGCAGATTCCTTGCTCTTCTTTCCTTTCTTACTCCGGATTCGGTTGACTCCCTATTTGTTAGATTTTCTCTCTTTATGGGAGCTTGTTACGAATGATTACTTAAAAATAGAAATCATGCTCTGGCAAAAGCGAAAGAGGATTGCTGACTCTGACTGCCTGTTGGATGCAATCGAACTCTGTCCCAAGAAACTCTCCGATGGGCCGCAGATTAAGGGGTATGCCCGAAAACGGAGATTCGTATGCTCTGTTTCGATTCAGCGATTGCTGCAGACCTGTAAATGTGCCAGAGTATCTAAGTTCCAAATTTTAGCGAAAGTGCAAACTTGGAAACAACTTAATTATATAAGCAAGCTTGTCGTATTTCCTATTGCAAACACAATCCAACTGAAACGATAATGTATACTACGTCCTTCCTTTTCTTTTTCCAACCATAATCTTCGTAGCAACAATTCAAAGTTGATATATACAAGCGATCATAGGTATGCCCATTCTACCTTTTCTTCTCCTGTTCCTTTTATATTCTCGTGTTTTTTTTTTTATTTGCGACGGACTTTCTAGTCAATGAAATGAATCCCGGGCATGTAATTCCATGCACGTGGAAAGTTGTTATCATGGTTATGAGAAGATTGAATGGAAGTAGTTTTTCCATCCTTCCTTTCGTAATAATTATTTAAATGGAACTACAATAGTTATTATTAGACGCTCTCTATCATAGAGGATGTTTAATGAAGAAGTTGATTCAAAGAAAAACTTTACATAATTGCATCCTATTAGTATCCATATGTTTAATTTATATCGATCTCTTGTCTATATTATTATTTATCTTTTTCATTTTTTCTTTTTTCAAAAATATATTGGCATTGTAGTATATTTTATGAATGAAAAAAAGAAAAAGAAATTTGACTCAATGATTTTTTAATCTAGCTAACCCAAAGGCCTGAATAAATTGGCAAATCAGAAGTCGGTTACTATCGTTGTGGTGAACCTACAGATAAATGAGGGGAACAATTTGTCTCCTCTCAAATTCTGAAAAATATTCACAAGTGCTAAAAATTGTTTAACCCTGACGAATTTTAAAACTCTCAAGTACTAATACGTGTAGGTATAGTCATAGATGGAATGTTTTGATAGTTTATTCAATCATTTAAAGATTATTAGATGGGTTATAACGTGCCTTGGTGTATACAGTAATGCAATTCGCTTATATATATATATATATATATATATATATATATATCTGTGTGTGTGTGTGTGTGTGTGTGTGTGTGTCAGATATATAAACAATCGACACTTTTTTAATGTTGTGTCTTAATTTAAACAGA
>JAYJMB010001366.1:0-16736 GCA_036873735.1 Pouteria campechiana
TTACTCACACTACTACAGAAAATTAGATTGGAGCAAGGTTCTAAATTTGGGTGCCCACGACAGCACCACCAATTTACCATCTCTTCTAACATATCTTCTTTATTGTTTACAAGTTAGCATGTATGATAAAATCTCAAAAACATGCTCTTCAAGGCACGACATACTTTGAGATCTGACCATTAAATGACATAATTTGATTGCAAGTTTAAACTAGAAATAAATTAAATGCATATTGCTATTGGACCTTAACCTACTATGATACGCAGGCTGTATGGCAAAGCTAGAATCTAAATGATATGAGACAAATAGATAGAATGTGTGTAACACCCTGCCTTTTTAGACATTACGAAGGTAGTGATAGGAGGACACGTGGACATAGTCCTCCCTGAACTTACCTCCATAAACCTGTATTAAACCTATATGAGACATTCCTAACCACCACAGATGTCCAAAATCATAATCGCACTATAGAAGTAGAGTGTGGAAGCCTAGTTATGAATAATACAATAGTGACATGCATATTATGATGACTTCTACTTTTTAAAATTTACATTTTTGACATATTTTATAAATTTATATTTTTAAATACATTCCAAAATGAAGCATCAGAATAAAACAAAAGGTTATAAAATTCTAAACTTCATAATTTATCCCTTTCTTGAGCTCCAACCCTTCAATGGACTCAATGGACACCATCTTCCGGCCTGTCAACTAAAACATTAAAATAAGATGGGTCCAAGCACTCAGTAAGCAGGTATGAAATAAACAATAATAACATAGTGATAACATACAACATTTGTAAGTACATGATAATTCTCTCTCTACCAGTAATAACAAAGATCCCTCCTAGAAGTCCCCTGAAGTATCCATCATATCTAATCCATTTTTTTCCTATTAAAAAAATTATATTCATTTCTATTTCATCATATATATATATATCCCCTCTTCAATTCGCCTCCCATGATCTGATACCATGTTCAGGAGGTCACCAACCAAGTGGTGTCAACCACATTCTAAATGGACATATCCACAAACAAATGGACTCATCCTTCTTACAAATTTGGTGTGATTTAGTCCCTCCCTACAATCCTATTTAAGAGTGTTATGAGACTCTGGCTAATAATCATGGTGTTTCGCCCTCGCTGTATTATAGGGATAGTAAGTTCTCCTTTCATACCTACTAAGTAATTATAGGAGTTACAAATCCAATAGGGTAGCCTCTTTACTTTCAAGGCAGTAATATCAAATAAAGTCATTCTGTTGGTCCTGAAGTTAGGCAAAAACCCAAGAGGGGAGGGGTGAATCAGATACTTAAAAATTATTACATAACCCCTTTAGGATTAATTGTCCCTCTAGCAATCAATCACTCAATCAACAAATGCACAAATAAATAAAACACAATAATTTTTATAGTGGTTCGAGTAAACACTCAACTCCACTATTCCAAGAACACTTTTCTCTTAGTAGATTCCACTATTACTAATAGCAAAAATACAATAGCACTCTGAGTATTTTTCTAGATTCCAGCTTTAGGGGGCATAAACAGTGCTCCCAACACTCTTCTTGATTCTAGCTCTAGGGAGCATATTCATAGTGCTCCTAGCACTCTTCTAGATTCCAGCTCTAGGGGGCGTGAATGTGTCTACACTCAGATAGTCACAGCTCTTCTTGAGTCTAGTCTTAACCACTAGCTCAAGGAACTTTATAAGAATTGAATATCAGAAGTGTAAGTATAAGAATTTTTCAGTAAGAATAAGGGAAGGTTTCTGAAAATTGAATGCAAAAGTAAATGATCTTCCCAAAGGTAGTTGGGAGCCTTCAATGAAAGTTGAGGAAGACTTGAATGCAAGGCTCTTGACTCTTTAAAGATTGAAAAAGTTTTAGCTCAAATCAATAAATGGTCTCAAGAAGATTTTGAATGATTTTCTTGATACTTGCGTTGGTTCCTCCTACTCCAACAATGCTTCATTTACAGCTCTAGTTGTTGGTGGCAGGTGAGCATATTAATGATAGAAGATATTCTAATTGGCATATTTTGAATTCTCTGACTTATGTTTAATCCTTGTACGTTGAAATGCCTACAGCGCTGTCCTTAGAGAAGATGATTTCTGGTTTCTTAATAAGCTCTGGTTGAGGGTTGCTACAATGGCTGACTTTTTCATCAATATGGAAAGAACATTATTAATGTTGAGTGAAGCCCAATGATTTATCCTGATCATTGCTCATCTTTCACTTATGATAGATGAAGTATTTGTCCAGTTATTCATAAGACAAAGTTTCTTCATCTTCTGGTTTATCTTTCGTAAGTAGTAGACGAACCTTTCTTTCCATTGTTGGCAAACAAATCATCTTTTCCATTACTTTTTCTATTGAACTGTAAAAGCATGGATATCTCATTTCTTCACAACTTTGTCTATTTGTCTATCGTAAGTAATAGATGGAGTGTTGGAGCGCAAACTGATTTTCTTCATTGCTTTGTCTAATGGGTTGTCTATTGTAAGTGACAAACTAAGCTTCAAGGCATAGACAAATTTTCTTTATGGCTTTGTCCATTGGATTATCTGCTGAGTTTATCTTTGAACAAACAGAACTTTGTTGCTACGCTAGATGAAATTTTTGATCTGCCATATAGTTCTCATTTCTCCTCTTTGTCTATTGATAGCAGACAATCATTAGCTTAACTATGATAAATGAAGTTTTACTTCTGACATATGATCCTTACTTCTCCACTTTATCTATTGATAGTAGATAATCATTTGCTTACTTATAATAGATGAAGTCTTTGGTCTGTCACACGATCCTTTCATTGCTTAGTTGGAAGATCTTCATTCCTTTGTTTATTTGCATCAAACGACCATAGGCTTTATTATGGCTTGCTTGTGATAGACAAAGTTTGTTATATGCGTACTTCTTTGCATGCATCAGATATAATCTTCTTCTTTGACAAATGAATGGAAAGAGTCGAATCCTTTTCATTTGTACTTTATCGATAGTGACACTTCATCTTTTGCTTCTTTACTCGCCCAAGCCTTGATGCCATGGAATATATTTTCTGTGCTCATTTTTCTTAAATTCAACAACTTGATTCTGCATACTAAAATCTTGACAACAACCATTAGTACATAATCTTTAATCAAGTTTTGTTTGTCATCAAAACCATGTATTTATATCAATATTCTCTCCCTTTTTGATGATGATAAAACTTTATTAAAAATTATCCCATAAAAGATAATCTCCCCCTGAATGTATGTAGAGATAAAAAAGAAGCTGTGTTTGATCATTCCACAAGTTGCTATCTTATGATGTTTCGCTTATCTTATTTTATATACATTCTCCCCTGATTATTTGGAATGTTCTCCCCTTGATTAGTTAAAGATTATGCATGGTTATATTTCCTTTATGAGATAATTTACACAATCATTTCTCCCTTTTTGTCATAATCAAAAAGAAATATCCACTCCTAGTAAGATACACACACAAAGAGAAGTAGCCAGAGAATAATGAAAAGATTTCATTTCATTTCAATACAAACAAAGCTACAAACAAGAAGACAAACACTCAACCTATGTGTGTAGAGTAGGAGAGGTTGTGTGTGAGACTGCGGAGGAGGGGGTGGTGGAGGAGGAGAACTTTGAATCATAGTGAGGGAGATATAAAGTTTCAAGGAAGGAAAGAAGGGAAGGAGATGATAATGAGGCTATTGGAGCCTCCTTTCCTCTCTCTTCAAGAGCCTCAGCTAATAATGAAGTTGGATACAGGGGCAAAAGTGGCTGAGATATGAGTTATATTCTTGAGCGCCATATCTTGAAGAGAAATACTTTTAACAATAGAGATGATTTGGAATATTGTTATAAGTAGAAGTAATATCATCCCAGTAAGAGAAATGAGGAGTTATTCTTAAATGCTTCAACCACCACACGACGGTCTGCCTTCCATATCTTCTTCCTAGATGCACTTCCCTGAGATATTTCATCTTTGTAGTGCAGAGAAGGGTTGCTGATAATGGGTTAAAATAGATTTTATGTGGGGTCTATAAGAGGTACATGATGTGATTTTTCAAGAAAGAGAGAATAACTCGTGCTAAAAACAAAGTTGGATATAATAACCATAGTTGTAAGTTAATTCTAGTAAGAAAATGAGGTGTACTCAACCTTAAAAATCAAAATTCAGATGAAGTGTGAATAGATTACTGTATACGAATAACTTTGTTTGAGACAAAGTTTAGCCTTAAGACAACATATTCAACATGCACTTTGAAGCACCGAAACATTAAAGAATTTAATTTCAAATCATCACATTAGTCATGCCTAATTCTACTCTAATATTGTAGAAGGTGTCCAATGACAGTGGCTTAGTAAAAATATCAACAAGTTGAGCACTTGTGGGCACATATTCTAGACATATATCATGTTTTTCAACATGATCTCTAATAAAGTGGTGCCTAATTTCTACACACTTCGTTCTCGAGTATAAGATAGGATTCTTTATCAAGCATATGGCACTAGTGTTATCACATTTAATGGGTATGTCTCTATAGCTTAGTCCATAATCGAGAAGTTGTTGTTTCATCCATAACAATTGAGTGCAACAACTTTCAGCTGCTATATGTTCAGCCCCTGCTATCGAAAGAGCAACACTAGTTTGTTTTCTAAAGAACCATGATACTAAACTATTTCCTAGGAATTGACAACTTCTACTAGTACTTCTTTTATCAACTTTATATCCTCCAAAATCTGCATCTGAATATCCAATGAGTTCAAAACCAATTCCCTTAGGATAATAAAGTCCTAGATTTAGTGTTTCAACTAGATACCTTAAGATTCATTTCACTGCAATAAGATGAGATTCTTTAAGACTATACTAAAATCCAGTGCATAAGCATATATTAAAGAGAATATCTAGTCTAGATGCAATGAGGTAAAGAAGACATCCAATCATACTTCAATATTATTTTTGATCTACAAGTTTACCTTTTTCGTCTTTGTCCAGCCTTGTTGATGTGCTCATTAAAGTGCTTACTGCCTTAATATCTTTCATTTTGAAATTCCTTAGCATTTCCCTAATGTATTTGGATTGACAAATATAATTTACACCATCTCTTTGCTTGATTTGCAATCCAAGGAAGTAATTCAATTCTCCCATCATACTCATTTCAAATTCAGCCTGCATGATCTTTGAGAAATCTTGATAGAGTTTTTCATCAGTATCACCAAATATAATATTATCCACATAAATTTGAACTATCAAGATATCTTTGTCGATATTTTTGATTAGTAGAGTAGTGTCAACCTTTCCTCTCTTAAATTTATGATCACCTAAGAATTTGGTCAACCTCTCATACCAAGCTCTTGGAGCCTGTCTTAAACCAGACAATGCCTTGGTGAGCTTATAGACATAATTAGGTTGATCATCATTCTCAAAATTAGGAGGTTGTTCTACATACTCTTCTTCACTTAAATGCCCATTTAGAAATGCACTTTTTACATTCATCTAAAATAACTTAAAGTTCTTATAGGATGCAAAAGCGAGTAATATTCTAATGGCTTTTAATCTAGCTATAGGGGCATATGATTCTTCAAAGTCAAATCCTTCTTCTTATGAGTACCCCTTAGTAACTAATTGTGTCTTATTTCTTCTAACTAAGCCACTCATGTCTAGTTTATTTCTAAATACCCATTTAGTTTCGATTACATCAACATTCTTTGGTTTTAGAACTAATTCCCATACTTTGTTCCTTTCAAACTAATTAAGCTCTTCTTGCATTGCTATAATCCAATTTTCATCATTCAAAGCTTGATCAATGTTAGTTAGTTCTATTGTAGAGATGAAAGTATAATGACCACAAATATTTTACCTAGACCTTCATGTTTTAACACTGTCATACACATTTTCTATGATTTGTTTTCTAGGATGAGCAGTAATAAATCTCAAATCAGTAGAAGGTTGATAAGGAACATTACCTACTCTTACTTCCTCTTCATTTTCTAAAGTTTGTATATCTTCATAGTTTACGTCATCCTCTTGATCCTTCAAATTGAGCTTCTTCATATTTTTTGCAAATTCATCTGCATCACTATCACACTCCTTTCTCTGGGTCACATTTGCTTCATCAAATTTAACATATATGGACTCTTCTACAATCTATGTTTTCTTAATTTAGACTCTAAATGCTCTACTATTAGAAGAGTAACCAAGAAAGATAACTTCATCACTTTTTGGATCAAACTTTCCAAGGTTATCTTTTTCATTGTTCAGCACATAGCATAAGCATCTAAAGGGATGAAAATATGAGATGTTTGATTTTCTTTCTTTCCAAAGCTCATATGGGGTTTTCTTTAAGATTACTTTTATGATAATCCAGTTTAGCACATGGCAAGTAGTGCTAATTTCTTTTCCCTATAATCTTTTAGATAATTTACTTTTATTCAACATGGTTCTTGCCATTTCCTGAATTGTCTGATTCTTTCCTTCCACAACTCCATTTTCACCACCATGATCACTGGGGATGGATACAATAGACATTTGTTTCTCATTTTGAACTAGCTTTGAAAATGTATAAAATATTAAAAATGCTTCATCTTTGCTAGTCAAGAGAATTACCCATGTAAATCTAGAATAGTCATCCACTATCACAGATACATATCTTTTTCCTCCAACTATGACTATGTCTGATGGTCTAAATAGATCCATATGCAATAGTTCTAGAGGTTTGGATGTAGACACTTTATTTTTAGGATGGAAAGATACTTTGGTCTGTTTTGACAATTGACAAGATTTGCATATTTGATTTTTGTCATAGTTTAATTTTGGTAGACCAATCACAAGATCCTTTTTCTACAAAGATTTGATATTTAGCATATTGATATGTCTCATCCTGTTGTGCCATACCCATGGATCATCCTTAACTGCAATTAAGCATTTTTCAACTATATCATCTATGTAATGCCTGGCTAACAGGAGCATCACTGGTGGTAAGATCAAAGAAGATCTGACAGATTTTCCTCTGATTTACCACCATTTTCCTATATACAACATGCTTAACCATAATAATATACACATATAATACAGCAACTCCATGATTTGCATTCTTTTGCACATTACATACACTTGTCAATGTCTACATCTCTACAGCACCTATAGACCAAGATCATCGGATATACAGTACCCTGGCTGTCAAACCACATGCATCCACACTATAATATGACATGCTATGCAATTAGTTATTTTATGTACAATCATAGATATGTCCATTAATATTCATCATCATACATAAGAAAATGTAATAGCTTTTCCAATGCGATCATGGCCTAGCCCCATCATGAGGCCCAACAGCTTGTTGGGGTCCATCCTCTGGCATGTCAGCTAAGAATTTTAAATAAAAAGGGTGAGTCTAGGCAAAAATTAGTAAGTAGGTAAGAAAACTAAACAACTATAAATAATAAAATCAACAGCAATGAATAAAGCAATAAAAAATGATGCAATCGAGCAAAACATGTTGTGCCATATGCATGAGTAGTAGTCAGTCAGACTGTCAGGTTCATTAGGTTTTGCTATTAATACTTTATTAATCATATCATACATATAATCATAGTGGTATCTTAGACATAATCAATCAGTCAATACCAGCACATATACATATACTCCAACATGGCTAAACACTAACTCATACACTAACCAATTCATATCACACCACCACCATCTACACCATCACAATTCTCTACTATCATCCACATAATCCACCCCGAGAGGTACATAAATCAAGACACTACCCTTTCACTCTTCAGTGTGTTGGGTCCATCCCGGCAATCCCAGCTAGAAGTCTGCTAGGCCCAGACAGCCACATTGTTGCATATAGTGGCATCCCAATATGATTTTTTCCATAAATTTCTTCCATAAACATCATCACTATGTAAATTAGATTAAGCAGTTACCCTAATCTTCCAATTTTTCTTTGTGGGTCCTACTGATCAGAAATAATCCTTGAATTTGCAAGCCTGCCACTCCTTGATCTCAAGAAAGTTTAGGTACCACGGGCTAGAGATCACCCTTTGATCAATTTGCAAGTGTTTTCTCTAAGAAAAAAATGAAGTAATTGAGGGTTTGGGAAAGATGGGTGGGTTGTTTACATGGAGAAGGGGAGAGCAGGCATAGAATGGGATGGAATATGGGTTTGCAATGCTTTTACTTACTTAAAAGTTATGGTAGTCTATTGCCCATTTACGTTCCATGCATATGCACTTGAATTTTTTAGAATCCTATTCAATCATTATTTTTAACACATGGGTTACCAATTTGATAAATCATGTACCTAAATTAATTTTTCATCCATTTAATGTATCATTTCCATAATTTTATTTATTTGTCTCAATTAAATTTGATTTAATCAAATTTTTTTGAATTTACTAGCAACTCAATTTTTAGCTTCCCAAATTTAGCTTATGATTTTTCTTCATTTGTTAATCATTAATTAACATATGTCCTCATCATCCTCAAACTTAATATGGATATTCCATTTATTTTTAAAATTTTTCCATAATAAAATTAAATATTTTTTTATTTACTTCTTCAACGTTCCACTAATTTAATTTCATTTTCCTTTTCACTTAAATCATTTATTTAATACACTCTAATGCATTCCAATCTTATCCTCATGTTTATATTGATAATCCACTCAATTTCATAAATTTTCTATAATAATTTCCTCAAATTTTAATTATACAGCATGCCGAACTGATAAAAATTAATGAAAATTTACAATAGTAAAAATTTAAAATTTTAAAATTTTCAGGGCCTTATATTCCTCCCCATTTATAAAAAGTTTCATCCTTAAAACTTAAACAAATAGATGAGGATACTTAGATCGCATCATATCCTAAAGCTCCTATGTAACCTCATCTTCCAAGTGATGACTCCATTACACTTTAACCAGGAGAATGGGTTTGCTTCTCAACTGTTTCTCTCTTTTATCTAAGATTTAGTTTGGCTACTCGGCATACCGTGGATTCTCAATCAGTTTTATCTCTTCTAGTGCTAAAACATGATAATCGTCTGCCTTATATCTTTGTAGTAATGATATATGGAATACATCATGGATCTCGCTCAATGAAGGTGGTAATGCAATACGATAAGTCACCTTACTAATCCATTCCAATATCTCATACAACCTAACATATCTGGGGCTTAACTTTCCCTTGGTGCCAAACTGCACCACAGCTCTCATAAGAGATACTTTACGGAATACCCGGCCTTCTACCTTAAACTCTAGATCCTGCCTTTTTTTTTTTTGAATCTCAATCAGTAGTAACAAACCACTAAGTCTCTAATGTTCTGCCTTCATTCTTTGGCATACTTAACACCTTGCTATATATTGAGGTACATCATTCTTATACCATGCTACCAATATTATGACCTCA
The DNA here is from genome assembly GCA_036873735.1 of Pouteria campechiana. NCBI lineage: Eukaryota > Viridiplantae > Streptophyta > Magnoliopsida > Ericales > Sapotaceae > Pouteria > Pouteria campechiana. The sequence goes on from JAYJMB010001366.1 coordinate 9,414, forward strand.
ATTCACGATACATCTTAATATTACTAGGGTGATTAGCATAAAGTAAATAGTATATCTCCTCTAGCACTTTTTGCACGATAGCAGAACCCTTAGACAACGCAAGCCAATTTTAGTATCTCATGATGCTATTAGAATAATGATAAAATTAGGTAGTCCACCCCTTGCACAAATTCCATTCTCAAAACTTTAAATATGAGGCTCCAAGTCATCATAGTAATTTACATTTTCATCTTACTACACGTCCACTAGGTCACTCTCATAGCAAAATTTATGTTTAGTAATATCACCTACCTTTCAATCATGCAAGACCAACCAACCTAACTATAATGCAGATTTTTAGTACTCTATGAGAAAAATCAATTCTAAAAGCTACTAAACATGTATTTGGAACTCCAATTTCTCAATTCAATCACAAAAACTATATCATTATAACACAAGGTATAAATAAAGTCACCTAATCCAATCATCTTCAAGAAATCATAACAAATAATATATTTCAATTGACAACATGAATTTGCACTTTATATCTTATAGACCCATACATATATATATATATATTCTATATAACAATATGCTAATTTTAGATTTACAGTTATCATATCATGGTAACACACTATTACATCACAAAGTTATAATCCTTCCAATGCAAATGGAACTATAATTTTGAGATCGATACACAATAGGACAATAATCTATAATATAGAAACAAATATTCTAACTGAGGTCTATCCCTACCTATTCTCATATTATCTCTAGACATATCCACAATCTATTCATACCATTTTCATGTCCATCCCATTATGTATGAACTATTCTTATCATAACAATCTTATTTCGTTTACTTCTCCTCAAGTATACCTAGTAAAGCACCATAACTCGTCTGCCACCAAGGGATACCATGAATGGAAGGCGATCAATCTAAGTGGACTCAATCACCAATCAAATACATAAAGCCATGTCAAATGGGGACTCAGCCACCAGTCAAACACATGGAGACAAATCAAGTGGACAATGCCACAGCCAAGTGAATAATCATCCTCATCATCTCTCTATTAATGTTTGATTAGTTTACTTCTCTATCTCCAACCATAAATGTTGCCAAATTCGTGAATACTAATGCTACCTATGATATCTTGCCTTGACTACAATATAGGGATATCAGATTCACTATCTACATCAATTGGGAGATTTTAGTATAACCATTAAACTTTAATAATACATACTATAAGGCTCCATCTTATATAGTATATCATGTTTCATTATACATATCATATTTTTTCATATTTTAGACAATTTTTACATTATCAAACCAATGCCACCATACTGCCGCCCTGTCAGCCGTCACCCTGAATGTGTCGATCATTTTTCAATTGGACAGAATAGGTGGCCTATCTGTCAATCTATCCACTAGCTAATACATAAGTCTCATAATAAATAATCAACATAACCGAGATAATCTTTCCACCGGCCAATCTATGAATCTAATAACCAAGGATCAAGAAAGTTGTCTCGGTAGGCACTCAAACCTCAATGCATATATACATATATATATATATCATACTCTGGTAGACATCAAAGTCTCAAATACATATAGGAAACAATGCCTAGAGACACCCATTTTCCAAGCATGGACATTAGCTATACATCCAAACCTCAATCAAATCATCAAACTAACACATGTAAATCAATTATAGAATCACAAATAACCTAATAAGCTATCCTAGCGCCAGACTATAATCATCCTGGCACCAAACTAACCCAGATACTTCATATCATATCACACAATTTCACATTACATATGCACTATAATTCATCGATCATGTACCTTAGTTAAATTAGTTTACTCAGCTAACTCATAGCTTACAACAAAATTCAACATCAATCAGTTCATAAAAAAGGCATCAAATTTACTCATAGCACACGTAGTGATTCATCATGATCCGCTTACTCATAAACAAGCTACCTAGGCAAACCAAAGAATTCAGCCAATCATATCAAATTACAATGTTTATAATGCAACCTTAAGAGGGGTACTTAATAAACCACTTTTTCAATGTTTTGTTCATATTTTTCATGAAGTTTTCCAACTATTTTCACTAATTTTTCAATGAAAAATACACATGCTAATTAATTCCATTAATCATGATCAAATAAGGCATACAAAACATAATTAAATTAGTATAAGCATATTCAAAAATTAATAAAAATTTATACCCAAAAATACACTAGCTAGTTATCTAATTTTCAACACATTGTAAACACCTGCTTACCTTATGGTATTAACTAATTGGCATTGTCCTTAAGCTCCAATTTAAACCCTCTAATGAAGCCTTAATTCTCCCCCAAATCACAGACTTAATCATGGCTAAAAATTGCATTAACTTCCATTGAAAAACAACATTAATGTAGAAACTAGTTGTCCACCTAATTTACATTGATTGCATTAACTATTTGAGCTTATTAAGGGCTATATTATAATGGCAATTAGGCCCTAATTTTCCCTTGCTAATATAGCCTAATTATTTATTGAAAGAATTAAGTTAACAGTCCATTTCAACATGAACAGCTTGTGTATTCCACCTGTTTTATTTTTTTCCAGCAACATAATCAAATGTTTATTAATTGTTGGTGATTAACTAAATGTAATCACTCATTAATTATGCATAGAACACCCTAACTAATGCTTCTTAATCACATTCAAAATTTCCAACAACCTTATAGCATTAGTGTTTGATTTTTTTCTTTTATCTAATTCCAACATGATTTTTGCATGAATTTCTTCCATAAACATCATCACTATGTAAATTAGATTAAGCACTTACCCTAATCTTCTAAGTTACCTTTGTGGGTCCCACTGATTAGAAATAATCCTTGAATTTGAAAGGCTGCCACTTCTTGATCTCAAGAAAATTTAGATACCACGGGCTAGAGATCACCCTTTGATCAATCTGCAAGTGTTTTCTCTAAGAAAAAATAAAGTAATTGAGGAATTGGTGAAAATGGGTGGGCTATTTACATGGAGAAGGGGAGAGCAGGCATAGAATGGAATGAAAGATGGGTTTGCAATGCTTTTATTTACTTGAAAGTTATGGTAGTCTACTGCCCATTTGCATTCCATGCATATGCACTTGAATTTTTCAGAATCCTATTCAATCATTATTTTTAACACATGTGGGTTACCCATTTGATACATAATGTACCCAAATTAATTTTACATCCATTTAATGTATCATTTCCATAATTTTATTTATTTATCTCAATTAAATTTGATTTAACCAATTGTTTTTGGAATTTACCTGCAACTCGATATTCCAGCTTCTCACATGCAGTTTATGATTTTTCTTCCCTTATTAATCATTAATTAACATATTTCTTCATCATCCTCACATCAATATGGTTATTCCATCCATTTTTAAAATTTTTTCATTATAAAATTCAATATTTTTTTATTTACTCCTTCAACATTCCGCTGATTTAATTTTATTTTCTTTTTTACTTAAATCATTTATTTAATACACATTGATGTATTCTCAATCTTATTTTCATGTTTATATTAATAATCTACTCAATTTCATAAATTTTCTATAATAATTTCCTCAAAAATTTAATTATACAGCATATTGAACTGACAAAAAATGCTAAAAATTTATAATAGTGAAAAATTTACTTTTTTGAAATTTTTAGGGCCTTATAATCTAGCTATACTGGATAAATATTTTCAAGCCTTTTTCTACTAAATAGTAAATCATTGCTTATACTAAAAACATTACATGTAGATGGTTCCAACACAACTTTGTAACCCTTGTCACATGATTGACTAATGCTTAGCAAATCCTTTTACATATAATATATCCTCTATGCATGCATTAAATAAACCATAAATTTTATTCCCTTGATAAGTCCTTTGTCATTGTTATTGAATGCTATTGTTACTCCATTCATTGGTTTCAATCCCTTGAATAGCTTCTTTTTCCCAGTCACATGTCTCAAGCAGCCACTATCTATGAACTATGCATTTCCAGACATAGCTTTGAGAGTTACCTGCAATCAAAGCAAGTTTTCTTGTTACCTTTTTGGTACCAAGTATTGGGTCTATTGGTGTTAGTGGAATTATGTATGGTAGAAGTTTGTACATAGTCATTGCGTTTTCATCTCATCTTTGCACCTTTTGCTTGCATCTTTTTGGCATAGTAATCATATACTTTATGTCCAATTTTGTTGTAGAAATTGAAAGTATTTGAGACTTTCCTAGATGCATTATACTCCACTAGTTTCTTTATCCGGGGATAACCCATGAACTTTTTAATGTTTGGACAATTTTCCTTTCTTCTATGAGGTTCACTCCCTTGGACCATCCAGCAAATTTTTGTAAATTTTCATCATCTGACTATTCACAGCCAAGTCCCTTTTTGCTTGTTTGACTAGTCATTCTCATAAACTTGATCATAGACTCTTCTAGATTGGAGAGTTTACTCAGCATATTATTTAATATTTCTATCTGTTTCTTTAGATCTTTAACCTCCTTTTGTAAAGATAGATTTCTTTCTGCCAGAATGGAATTTACTTTGATAGTTACATCAAAGTATTTTTCTTTTGAGTAAGTTTCTAGCTAAGTGATTCAAATTCACTGAAGAGAGAGTATCTGGCTAAGTGATTCAAACTCACTAAAGAGAGAGTTGTGTGATTGTTGTAACTCATCAAATTTTTTGCATTTGAAACAGGTGCTATTTGAACTTAAAGAGTCAGAACTATAGGAGTAGTAAGAGTTTACCTCTGTTTCCAGCTCTGTTGTGCATTGCTCCTTGATGGTGATTTGATTTATCATTCATTCTCCATCTAGGCCATGCAGCATATTCTTGCAAGGTTTCTAACTTCATTGTTACCTTTCTCACTTGAGCTTGTCCCTGATGAGTCTTCATCATTTACGTACATTCCTCTGGCTTAGTTTCTTGAAGACTTCTTAAAGTGTTTCTTTTCTTTTCTGTCATCCTTCTCGTTCATATTTACTTTTTCTTCATTGGGACACTTAGGAGACATGTATTCGATCCCTCTACATCTATAGCATGTGGGAAGATCCTTCTTTCTTTCAGTCATTTTCTTCTATTATCTAGGCTATCTCCTTGAGGTGCTGCCTCACTGCTTCTTGCAAACTTTCTGAAGTTTCTAACCAATATGGTCATATAATCTTCAGATTGTGATATTGGATCACTACTACTCTCTTTGGTCACTTTTAGAGCAATATTCTTCTTTGGACTTGTTGGCTCCTCCCTTTTGTTCATGATCATCTCGTGTGACATCAGTGAGCTAATAAGATCATCCTCCAAAAGAGTACTTAGGTCCTTTACTTCCTCTATTGTTGTGGTAATCTAGTTCCATGAATCTGGTAGTGCTCTTTGTATCTTTATCACCTATTTAAAATTTATAACTTCTTTTTTCCAAATCTTTCAAAGCGTTAATAACCTTAGAAAAGCGAGCAGACATTTTAGAAATACTTTCTCCTTCTTTCATCCTAAAGTTTTCTAGTTCTCCTATCAACATATTTCTTCTAGTTCCCTTGACTTGTGAGGATCCTTCATAAATAGACACTAATTTATCCTGAATGCCTTTTGCAGTAGTGCAAGAGAATACTCTATCAAACTCAAATAAATATAGTCCACAAAATAAAGAGTTCATAGTCTTTGCATTATTTTGGACTAAGGTAGCTTCCTCTTTGATCCATGCATCTACTTCAGTAGTGGGAAGAGTGATTCCAACTTTAATAGCCTTCAAGAATTCCATATCATTGGCTATAATGAATTTCTTGATCCTTAACTTTCAATAAGCGAAGTTATTTCTATCAAATAGGGGTGGCTGAGTAGACAATTACCTCTCGGAGAATATTTATAATGAGGATGATGGGTTTGTGATTGAATCACTAAAAGTGTTTATGTAATCTGCTTTGATACCACTTGTTGGTCCTGAAGGTTAGGCAAACACCCAAGATGGAAGGGGTGAATTGAGTACTTAAAAATTATTACACAACCCCTTTAGGATTAATCATCCCTCTAGCAATCAATCACTCAATCAACAAATGCACAAATAAATAATACGCAATGATTTCTATAGTGGTTCGAGTAAACACTCTACTCCATTCTTTCAAGAACACTTTTCTCTTAGTGTCTTGGGTTCCACTATTCTCAATAGTAGAAATACAATAGTGCTCCCAGCACTCTTCTAGATTCTAGTTCTACGGGGCATAAATAGTGCTACCAGCACTCTTCTAGATTCCATCTCTAGGGGGTGTATTCATAGTGCTCCTAGTACTCTTCTAGACTCCAGGTCTAAGGGGCGTGAATGAATAGCTCTTGTCTACACTCAGATAGTCACAGCTTTTCTTGAGTCTAGTCTCAACCACTAGCTCAAGGAACTTTATAAGAAATGAATATCAGAAGTGTAAGCTCAAAAATTTCTAAGCACAGAAGAAGGTTTCTGAAAATTGAATACAAAAATAAATGATCTTCCCAAAAATATATGGGAGTCTTTAATGAAAGATAAGGATGATTTGAATACAAGGCTCTTGACTCTTGAAAGATTGCAGAAGGTTTAGCTCAGATCAGTAAATGCTTCGAAGAAGATTTTAAATGATTTTCTCATACTTGGGTTGATTCCTCTTGCTCCAATGATGTTGCATTTATAGCTACTTTGAGTTCTAGTTGTTGGTAGTAGGTGAGCACATTAATGACAAAAGACGTTCTAGTTGGAATATTTTGAATACTCTAACTTCTGTTTAATTCTTGTATGTTGAAAGGCCTGCAACTCCGTCCTTGGAGAAGATGATTTATGGTCGAGGGTTGCTTGAATGGCTGACTTTTTCATCAATATGGAAAGAATGTTATTAATGTTGAGCAAAGACTAATGATTTATCCAGACTATTACTCATCGTTTACTTATGACAGACGAAGCATTTATCCAGCTAGTCATAAGATGAAGTTTCTTCTTCTTCTGGTTTATCTTTCATAAGTAGCAGATGAACCTTCCTTTCCATTGTTGGTAAACAAATCATCCTTTCCATTACTTTGTCTGTTGGACTATAGAAGCATGGATATCTCATTTTTTCAGTGCTTCATCTATTATCTATCGAAAGTAACAGATGAAGTGTTGGAGCACAAACTAATTTCCTTCATTACTTCATCTGATGGGTTGTCTATTATAAGTGACAGACTGATGGCTCAAATTTAATACCTCGCAAGTGCACGGTCGATGTATGGTCTAGTGTGCTTATGCAAGGGTCGATCCCACAGGGAATGGCAAAATTAACTTGTTTAGTTGTAATTATTAGCTAAC